>JAGVVM010006356.1:0-27121 GCA_019149425.1 Psidium friedrichsthalianum
CGCTGCTGCTGTGATCGTGCCGTTTGTGCTGTCCGCATATCTATACTATGAGCATGGCATGAGTCACCTGGGTTGTGCATTTGGATAGCCCGAGGCGTTGTTACGCGGGGCCGGAGAGTAAAGGATGACCACGTAAGCGTCACGCAGTTGAGGTATTGCCGAGTGGCCTTGGTTGGATTGGTCCTGATGGAATTGACTCGATAAGTAGCAGTCCTTGGGATCACTGAGTCAGACATGAATATGGCATTCGATTTGTATTTGTGTGTGCTACATTGCTGTTGTTTCCCTTTCATATCTTATATGCTGGTGTGTATATGTTTGTTCCGCGCAATCTGGTTATTCCTGTTTTGGGCGGGTGTGGTATGTTATCGTGTTAGCGGATGTACTGAATTAGACGCCAGAAACCCTAGTTCATTGGGTAGGACCGACCCCACTGTATACCCTATCCTACGCTAGGTTTAGTGGTGAGCTTGCTTGAGTCTCGCGACTCACTGGCGGTGGTTGCCTTATTTTCAGATCCAGGTCGCCATTGATGACCGGAGCCCCCTGTACTTTTTTGGCTGCCCCCTGCAGATCGAGACTGAGATTAACCCAGCATGTTGATGGACGCTGTCCTCATGGAGCGAGCGACTGCCTACCATCTGGGTAGATCAGGGTGACCCACTTTTGTAAACCCCATATGTTCGAAAGCCTGGATGAGAGGGGCATGTTCGGTTTTGAGGGACCCCTCACCGCGATCGGCCCCACCTTACCATTGAGGAGGCAACCCTGTGTCTTCTCTCCATTCTGCATGCTATTGGAGCGAGGTGGTAGACCCTACACCTATGTCGGGCTGTCCGTCTCCCGTTCGGAAATGGAGGTTGATGGCCACGACGAGGTCGAGGATATGGAGTCAAATCCAGGAGTAAGAGGACGACCCTTGGGGCAACCTACGACCCGTGAGGGAGCCCGCTGGAGTGATTTCATCCGACTCGATTTAAGGTCGTCCAGCGTAGATCGTTTGACCACATGTGTGTTTCTTTTTGGGGTCTGTACTCTAAACGCTCGTTTATTTATACTGATATGATGCTTGATATTGTGTATACTTTTCTTCTTGGTACTACCCCATTATCTTGTGTATGTATGCATGTGTAGAAGGCACGCCTCCGCAGGTTTCAGTTTTTAGAGCGTTAGACCTTTAGCGTCGCCTGGCCGCGATGTGTCATCCTGGGCCGTCCTCATCTCGGAGCAGGCGAACGCTGGATTCCTTCCGTATGGACAGAGGGATGTCGCGCGCCCGTAGGAGTTCGGGGCGTGACCTACTCTCGCGTTATTGCACACGTAACCCTGATCCCACACTTACTTTCGCAATCACTGGGTTCGATTTGGGATACGTCCACATAATTAGATTAGTACACCCCCAGGTTTGTCGCGTGCCCACCCATGGGAACCCGTGATTCCATTGCTCATAAACGGGCTCTCCGCTTGGTTACTCATCGTGCTTTACTTTACCCTTCAGGACTCAGTCCAATTGGCTTGACGGCTTGACCCACTCGGTTCTCTGCCATTCGCCCCGGGACCCACATAGGCCCCGATTAAGTTGAATTACTTTCTGGGTTCCCCTAATCTGCTTAAATTCAATTAAGCCCACTGGTTAGTCCCATTCGTTCCATTCTTAACTTTGCCCATTAAAGTCCAAGTTTGAGTCCCATCAAGTGTAGCTTAGACCCATTGTGCCTAAGGCCCCTTTACTATTTATAGGCCCATAGTTTAATTATAAGTAATTTACTCTTTTAAGGCCCATTATTAATGTAATTCGATGGGCCCAAGCCCTATATTAAAGTAAGCTTATAAGGCCCATTTAAGCTTAGTTAGGCCAATTGCTAATCCTAAGCCCATGTATACTATTGGGCCCTAGATTTTTATGTTCAAAGCCATTATTAAGGCCCATCTTAATTTAATTTTCGTGCAAACAAGGCCCATTATCGAGATATAAGCCCAGAAGTCCCATTTTGGCCCAATTAGTCTGAATACTAACCCCTAAGCCCATTAACCTCGTATGGGCCATCATTGCTCACGCCCAATCCCCTCAATGCAGCCCATGTCATTTATTTCCAAGCCCATTTCAATTCCTCAAGCCCACACATAAGGCCCGGCCAAATAATACTCGGATTAGTCTTATAAAAACCTACCATAATCACCCATTAATTATGCTAATCCTCAACATCAACCCCTAATACATGGGATCACACATGCATACAATATTCCTAGGCTATGATTAGGGGATATGCTTACCTATTAGGGGCCGGAATCAACGATGGAAGCGGTTTGGGGCTCCGGCGGCCAAATGAAGCTCACGGCCAGGGTGGGTACGTGGCTGGTGGAGGCGGTGCAGCGGCGGAAAGAGAGTGGACAGCCGGCGTTCTTCTCGGGCGGACGACGGGAGCGAAACCGAGAGAGAGGAAAGAGAGATCAAGGTCGGGTCGGGCTTCCAAGGGGCCTCCAAGGCCACGAAAACAAGAAGAAGAACAAGTGAGGCTCACCTAGGCGTCGCGGAGGCTGGACGGTGGCGACGTCGGGCGGTGACGGGCGGAACTTGGGCGGACGGCAACACTTGCCGAGAGGGAGAGGGGAAAGAGAGCGAGGTGAGGTCGGTTCGGCTTCATCCATGGGCCAAATGGCCACGGCAAAGAAGGGAGAAAGGGATGGGGAACTTACCTAGGCGTGAGGAGGCTGACCGGTGGCGACGGCGGGCCGGAACGGCGGCTTCTTCTCGGGCGGACGAGCTAGGCCGGCCGAGAGAGCAAGGGAGGGAGAGAGAATTTCGGGAGAGAGGGAGAGAGAGAGAGACTTCGGCCGAATGGATGAGGAGGGAGGAGAGAGAGAGATTATACCAATTAATAAAATCAAAGGAAAAATCAAGTAGTGGGAGTAGGTGTACTTTGACAAGAGTGAGGGGACTTGATGTGATTGCCTTGGGAATTGTGCCATGATGTGATTGATTGATGTGATTGATGGGATTGATGTGACACTCGATTGATGGGACATTTGATTTGACTTGCCTCGATTTGCGTGCCAAATGCACCGATCGGGTCCCGAGCGCGAACGAATTTCGGACTGGGTTTGGTTTCGTTCTTTCGTATTCGCTCTCAAAAATTCTAATTTCTCTCATTCTAAGGACTGAGCATTTTCCGGGGGCATTTCGGTAATTTTCCATTCACGTCTTGCTTCTCGACGTGCACCGGCTGTCTACCCTTCAGGCAACGTTTCTGAAACTGGTTCCATTTCTTCATTGTGTTTATCTTACTAATTCGATTGTCCACTGTCGGATTTCATTTTGTGGTCAATCTCATTAAATACCGTCTCAGTCTCAGTCTCAGACCAACGGGCGGCTGATTGGGAAAGTTTCCCAGATAGCCTTTCCCCTTCGGTTGGTCATCTCAGGGTAGCTAATCCTGAGTGAGTGTCGATCAGAGTGTAATAATGAAGCGCTTCCATTCATTTAGAAATTCCGATAAATGGGTCGAATTTTCAGACTGTCATAGAGGGACACCCGCAAGTTCGTCCCACCTGCGAGAAGAACCCTGGGAAAGCCCCCGCACTCAGCAAGTCAGAACTGCCGTGACTGTGGCAGGAGGCATGGGAGCAACCCATGCCCGAAGAAGACTGGCGGATGTTTTGGGTGTGGACAGTTGGGGCACCGTCTGAGAAATTGCCCGCAGAACGGTCCAAGGCCGCAGTACCAGCCGCAGCAACAGCAGACAGTGGCCGCTCCACAAGTGAACCTGAACCGTCCACCTGCTCAGGGGCGAGTCTACGCAGTGGCGCGCAAGGATGCTGAGAACGCGCCAGGGGTGATCACAGGTACCGTTTCTCTCTGTGGTCATGCTGCGTATGACTTATTTGATCCTGGAGCATCACATTCCTTCGTGTCTGCACGTTTTGCTGAATTAGCTGAGCTAGAGATTAGACTGTTGGATGTCGTATTGCATGTGGCCACCCCGTTGAAAGATGGGGTAATTATTGTGTTAGGATATAAGGGGTGTAGGATAGCCCTGGATGATAGAACGGAAGAAATAGATCTGGCTGTCCTGCCCATGTTCGACTTTGACGTAATAGTTGGCATGGACTAGTTAGTTAGACAGGGGGGCAGTTATTGACTGCAGTAGAAGTGTAATCCGACTTAACCCAGTAGGCCACCCTGGGTATGAATTTATGGGGAATCGTGGAGGGACGTCGATTCCTTGGATCTCGTCGTTAGAAGCGACCAAACTGATGAACGAAGGTTGTCTAGGATTCCTGGCATCAGTGACGGATTCGTCTGCTCAGGAAGTGAAGTTGGAAGAAGTGCCCGTAGTAAGAGAATACCCTGACGTATTTCCTCAGGAGTTGCCTGGCTTGCCACCAGAGCGTGAAGTAGAATTTATGATTGAGTTGGCGCCTGGAACTGAGCCAATCTCAAAAGCACCGTATAGGATGTCACTATCCGAGTTAAAGGAGTTGAAGGTGCAGATGCAAGAGCTACTGGATAAAGGATTTATCCGCCCCAGTGCTTCGCCATGGGGAGCTCCAGTGCTGTTTGTTAAGAAAAAGGATGGATCGCTAAGACCCTGCATAGATTATAGGCAGCTGAACCAAGTGACGATCAAGAACAAGTATCCGCTGCCAAGGATTGATGATCTGTTTGATCAGCTTCAAGGAGCGTGTGTGTTCTCCAAGATAGACCTCAGAACAGGCTATCACCAACTAAGGATTAAGAAGGAGGACATACCGAAGACTGCCTTTAGGACGAGATATGGGCATTACGAGTTCACCGTCATGCCATTTGGATTGACAAATGCCCCAGCCGCATTTATGGACATGATGAATCGAGTGTTCAAGGAATTCCTGGATCAGTTCGTGATAGTTTTCATCGACGACATCCTGGTGTACTCGAAGAACTCTGGAGACCACGTGGAGCACTTGAGGATTGTACTACAGACGTTAAGGGAAACATTCGCTGTGCGCCAAGTTCAGCAAGTGTGAATTCTGGTTGAATAGAGTGGCGTTCCTTGGACATATAGTGTCTGGCGAAGGAATATCGGTGGACCTAGCAAAGATTGAAGCAGTGGAGAAGTGGCCGAGGCCCATGACCGTGACTGAAGTGCGAAGCTTCCTAGGATTGGCTGGATACTACAGACGCTTTGTAGAGAAGTTCTCTGCGATAGCGTCTCCACTGACACGCTTGTTGAAGAAAGAGACGAAGTTCGAGTGGACCGCGAAGTGCGAAGAAAGTTTTCATGAGCTAAAGGATCAATTGACTTCCGCACCAGTGTTGACCATCCCATCCGGACCTGGAGGATTCGAGATTTATAGTGACGCGTCACTGAGAGGATTGGGATGTGTTCTAATGCAGCATGGACGAGTAGTGGCATATGCGTCTCGACAGTTAAGGCCGCATGAGATGAATTACCTGACGCACGACCTGGAGTTAGCTGCGATCGTGTTTGCACTGAAGATTTGGAGGCACTATCTGGTGGGAGAGAAATTCCAGATCTACACGGATCACCAGAGTCTGAAGTATTTGTTCTCGCAGAAGGAACTGAACATGAGGCAGCGTCGATGGATGGAACTGCTGAAGGACTACGACTGTGATATTCTATACCATCCAAGAAAGGCAAATAAGGTGGCGGATGCTTTGAGCCAGAAGTCGAGCATCGCGCATATGATGATTAAGGAGTGGACGCTGTTGGAAGAAATCAGAGACTCTGAGTTCAAGGTCGAAGTAGGAAGCCTCTCGAGTTTGATGGCCACATTACAGATCGAACCAGAAATTCGACTAAGGATTAAAGAGTTGCAGTCCACGGATCCAGACATCCAGAAGATTGTGATGATGGATGCAGAAGAGAGGAAAGATGAATTCCAAGTAACCGAAGATGGAACATTAAAGTTTAAAGGACGTCTGTGTGTGCCAAACGACGAAGAGCTGAAGGAAAGGATTTTATCTGAGGCTCATAGGAGCAATTACAGTATCCACCCCGGAAGTACAAAAATGTACCAGAATCTGCGTCAGCACTACTGGTGGAATGGAATGAAAGTAGATGTGGCTAAACATGTGGCCAAGTGCTTGACATGTGAGCAAGTGAATGCGCAACATTGCAAGCCTGGAGGGCTGCTGCAACCATTGGAGATCCCAGAGTGGAAATGGGAGCACATCACCATGGATTTCGTGACGGGATTATCTAGAAGTCAGAGAGGAAATGACTCTATCTGGGTGATAGTGGACAGATTGACCAAGTCTGCGCATTTCATTGCAGTGCGAAAGGATTCCACATTGGAGAAACTGGCGGAACTGTATGTGAGGCAGATTGTAAGACTGCATGGAGTGCCAGTAAGCATTGTATCGGATCGAGATCCTCGCTTCACAGCCACATTTTGGAAGAGTCTGCAGGGTGCTTTGGGGACAGTGTTAAGATTCAGTACAGCCTACCACCCTCAGACCGATGGTCAGTCAGAAAGGACCATCCAAACGCTGGAGGACATGTTGAGAGCCTGTGTAATAGATTTCAAAGGTGGCTGGGAGGAGCAACTGCATTTAGTGGAATTCGCCTACAACAACAGTTATCAACAGAGTATCAAGATGGCACCGTTTGAAGCGTTGTATGGAAGAGCCTGCAGGACTCCGATCTGTTGGGACGAAGTGGGCGAGAAAAGTATAACAGGCCTAGAGTTAGTTCAACAGTCAGTAGAGGCAGTCAAGGTGATCAGAGATAGACTGAGGACAGCCCAGAGTAGGCAGAAGAGCTACGCAGACAAGAGACGTAAGCCGCTGGAATTCCAAGTTAGGGACCACGTATTTCTGAAGGTGTCGCCGATGCGAGGATTATCTCGGTTTGGCAGGAAGGGAAAGCTAAGTCCCAAATTCGTTGGGCCATTCGAGATTTTGGAGAAGATCGGGACACTGGCTTATCGTCTAGCCCTGCCGCCAAACTTATCGCAAATCCACAACGTGTTTCATGTATCGATGCTCCAGAAGTACGAGCCGGATCCTGGCCATATACTCGATCATGAAGTCATTGAAATGGATGACCGAGTCTCATACGTGGAAAGGCCAGTCAGAATTGAAGATCGAAAAGAGCAAGTACTGAGGAACAAGACTATACCCTTAGTCAAAGTCATCTGGGAACACCATGGAACTGAAGGAGCCACGTGGGAAAGTGAAGACGAGATGAAGAAGAAATACCCTTATTTGTTCGAGTAGACAGTTGTAATTTTACTTTAGAGTAAGAACTTATAGACTGTAAATTTCGAGGACGAAATTTTTATAAGAGGGGAAGAGTTGTGACAGTCTGAAAATTTGACCCAATTGTCGGGGATTCTAAATGAATGGGAATGCTTCATTAGTACACTCTGGTCGACGATCACTCAGGATTAGCTACCCTGGGATGACTAACCGAAGGGGAAGGGCTATCTGGGAAATTTTCCCAATCAGCCGCCCGTTGGTCTGAGACTGAGACAGAGTCGCTATTTGATGAAATTGACCACAAAATGAAATCCGACATTGGACAATCGAATTAGTAAGATAAACACAATGAAGAAATGGATTCAGTTTCAGAACGTCGCCTAAAGGGTGGACAGCTGGTGCACGTCGAGAAGCAAGACGTGAATGGAAAATTACCGAAATGCCCCCGGTAAATGCTCAGTCCTTAGAATTAGATAAATTAGGATTTTTGAGAGCGAATACGAAAGAACGAAACCAAGCCCAGTCCGAAATTCGTTCGCGCTCGGGACCCGATCGGTGCATTTGGCACGCAAATCGAGGCAAGTCAAATCAAATGTCCCATCAATCAAGTGTCAAATCAATCCCATCAATCACATCAATCAAGTCAAGGCACAATTCCCAAGGCATGTCAATCCATCAATCAAGTCACATGTCATGTACCAAATCACATCTAACTCCCCATCAACCACCCCACTTATACTTCTCATTTTGTCTTTTACCCACTATAATCTCTCCCTCTCTCTCTCTCCTTGCTCATTCGGCCGGCCACCTCTCCTCCATCTCCCGAAATCCCTCTCTCCCTCTCGGTTGCTCTCTCCCTCGTTCGCCCGCCCAAACGCCGCCTCATCCCGTCGCCGTCCGCCGTCGTGGAGCACGCCACCGCCACCGTCCAACCTCCTCCACGCCACGATGAGCTTCTAGTCCCTTGCCCTCTCCTTTTTTGTGGCCTTGGAAGCCCGACTCGACCTCATCTCTCTCTCCCTCTTCCGGTTTCCAAGTGCAGCCGCCCGTCGCCACCTCCCGTCGTCGTCGTTCGCCACCACCCTTCCACGGCGTCGTCTAGGTGAGTCTTCAAGCCTCTTCCCTTGCTGTTTTGGTGGCCCTAGAGGCCACCATGACGCCGACCAAACCGTGACTCCTCTCTCTCGGTTTCGTCTAGCCCGCCGTCCGCCCAAGCTCCGCCCGTCGTTGCCAACGTCCGGCCGCCGCCCACCATCACCGACCACTCCCCCACCTTGGTAAGCCTCCTCTACCCTTCACTTGATCTCCTCCATGGCCGTGAGGCTCGCCATTTGACCGAACCGAACCCAACTCTCCGTGTAGGCCGAGAGCTCCATTCGGCCGCCGGAGTCCCTTACCGTCCTCGTCGTCGTTCTCGGCCCATCTAGGTAAGCTCTACCCTAATCGTGGCCTAGGCATGTGGTATATGCATGTGGTATGATGTATTAGTGGCTAATGAAGATTGTTTGTATAGTTAATGATGGATTATGGTTAAAGGTTATTAGGTTAATTTGATCATTTAGCCGTTGGGCCATGTGTATGGGCTGGTCATATTCAATTGGGCCTTGGATTGGTAATATTGGGCTGCAAAAGGGGAAACTAGGCGTGGATTGAATGGGCCGAAGGGAATATATGGGCTTGGGGACTTGTTTTTGGGCTAAACTAAGCTAATAAGTGCTAATGGGCCTAAGTTATCTTGATGGGCACCATATGGACGAAAATCTAATTAAAATGGGCTTAATATAATGGCCTTGAACTGTGACAGTCTGAAAATTCGACCCAATTGTCAGAATTTCTAAATGAATGGAATACTTCGTTAATACACTCTGGTCGATGCTCACTCAGGATTAGCTACCCTGGGATGACCAACCGAAGGGGAAAGGCTATCTGGGAATTTTTTCCCAATCAGCCGCCCGTTGGTCTGAGACTGAGACAGGGTCGGTATTTAATGAAAATGACCACAAAATGAAATCCGACATTGGACAATCGAATTAGTAAGATAAACACAATGAAGAAATGAAGTCAGTTTCAGAAATGTCGTCTGTAGGTCAGACAGCCGGTGCACGTCGAGAAGCAAGACGTGAATGGAAAATTACCGAAATGCCCCCGGTAAATGCTCAACCTTAGAATGAGACTAATTAGGATTTTTGAGAGTAGATTCGATAGACCGACCCCACCCAGTCTGAAGTCCGTTCGCGCTCGGGACCCGATCGGTGCATTTGGCAGCAAATCGAGGCAAGTCAAATCAGATGTCACATCAATCAATCAAGTTCAAATCAATCACATCTTGGCACAAGTCCCAATGCAATCAATCAAATCAATCAAAGGACAAGTCAAGTACACATGTCAATCCATTATACTATTCTACCTAATCCACCCACTTGCAATTTTGTTTTATTCACATTATAATCTCTCCCCTCTCTCTCTCCTCCTCCATTTGGTATTTTCGGCCATCCCCTCACTCTCCCTCTCTCCCGATCGCCCTCTCTCCCTCTCGGACTCCTTTGCTCGCCCGACGTCGCCCCGCCTCCGTCACCGCCGGCCGACCTCCTCCACGCTTAGGTAACCCTCTCTAGTCCTTTGTCTCTTCATTTCCCGTGGCCATGAGGTTCCTAGGACCCCAACCCGACCGTGACTCCCTCATTTCCTCTCGGTTCCAGCTCGTCCGCCTGTCCCCGTCGTCGTTGCCGTCGTCCCCACTCGGCCGCCGTGCACCACCGTCCCTTTCCGTTGCCGTCCGACGCCACAGCAGCCACGGTAAGCCCCTCATCTCCCCGTCCGTGGGCCCTTTGTCCCTTGGTCGAGGCCGAACTAACCTCACCATCTTTTCTCTCTCGGTCCCCCTCTACCGCCTGAACGCCGGCCACCGTCCGCCCTCCTTCGCCGTCCAACCGCCTCCACCGACCCCTCTAGGTAAGCTTTAACTCACTAATCTTGACCTAGGCTAGTTTATGCATGTGTGGTTTGTTGAATTAGTTGCTAAACAAGTTGATTAGTGGGTGAAAAGTGTAATTAGGCTAAATGAGCTTTATCTAATGGTGATATGTTATGGGCCGTGCGTGTAGGGCTTGGGAAGTAACTAATTGGCCTTGAAACTATGCTAATGGCTGGAAATAGTGATGTGGGCGTGTAATGTATTGGGCCAAAGGATTGTATTGAGCCTCGGGATTAAATTCTAAGCGAATTGGGCCCCATGAACCTAATTGGACCTAATTGAACTAATGGGCCCTGAGGACGAAAATTGGAGTTAATGGGCCCAAATTACGTTTATGAACATCAGACATAAGGCCCATTAGTGTACATGGGCTTGGGACTTCAATTTGGGCCTAAAATGGACAAATTGGGCTTAATTAACTAACCTTTGAAAATGGGCTTGGGCCCTACACGAAAATCAAATAATAATGGGCCTTAATTACTTAATGGGCTTAAGAATTTATTAATGGGCCTAAGGTTGGTTATTGGGCCTTAGATTCTAATTGGGCCTAACTTAATTAGTAAGCCCAACTTAATCTAATGGGCCTAACTCATTTAATTTAACCTTGAACCTTAATGGGCCCAACTTGACTATGGCTTTAAACTTCATAATGGGCCGACTTACCTTAGTGGACCTAGTTACCTTTGTGGGCCTTGGACCCAAGAATGGGCTTTAGGCCCAATCGACCTTGAATCCACTAACTGGGCTTTGAGCTAAGCTAAGCCTAATTCAACTACCCCAAAGAATTGTTAAATCGTTAAATCATTAGTCGTGGGTTATTAACTCCCAGGGGACTAACATGGGTGTTTGGCTTAGGCCGAGTTATCGGATCCGCGAAGATGAGAGTCCAACTGTTATAGGTCTGACCCGAGAATTAATAAGTGATATTCTATCGAACCTGTCTGGCTAAGGAATTGTGCGTGGGCCCTTCGAATCTCATATGGCTTGACTCGTTGAGCACGTGAATATGTGATGGTTGCTTGATGTGTTCAGTACTTGTGCATATATGTCATTTCATGCATGCTCTATGTCTGATTTGCTGATTGCAATCGTGTGGCCCGCATACATTGAGAGCATGGCATGAGTCACCAGAGATGTGACATGAGAATGTGCCCAGAGGGGAAATGGAGAGAAAAGGGAGGCCAACGTAAGGCGTCCGAGACGCAGTGTGGTATCTGCCGTGTGGCACTGAGAATGAGCCCTGATGGAATTGGAGTGATAGATGGGCATGTTCCACTGGGAACTGATAGGCCGACTGAGGCCTGTTTCGTTTGCACATGGCATTGTGATTGACTGCTGTTATTGCCCGTCTGTGTATTTTGAATCGCATCGTTATGCCTTGCCGGTCTATTTTCGTGTTGAGGGTTGGTATCGATGAAACTGAGAATGACTGAGCCTGAACCGTAGCCTAGTCCACTGGATAGGACCGACCCCTTGGTCGAGGCCGAACTAACCTCACCATCTTTTCTCTCTCGGTCCCCCTCTAGCCGCCGTGAACGCCGGCCACCGTCCGCCCTCCTTCGCCGTCCAACCGCCTCCACCGACCCCTCTAGGTAAGCTTTACTCACTAATCTTGACCTAGGCTAGTTGTATGCATGTGTGGTTTGTTGAATTAGTTGCTAAACAAGTTGATTAGTGGGTGAAAAGGTTAATTAGGCCTAATGAGCTTTAATCTAATGGTGAGTATGTTATGGGCCGTGCGTGTAGGGCTTGGGAAGTAACTAATTGGGCCTTGAAACTATGCTAATGGGCTGGAAATAGTGATGTGGGCGTGTAATGTATTGGGCCAAAGGATTGTATTGAGCCTCGGGATAAATTCTAAGCGAATTGGGCCCCCATGAACCTAATTGGACCTAATTGAACTAATGGGCCCCATGAGGACGAAAATTGGAGGTTAATGGGCCCAAATTACGTTTATGAACATCAAGACATAAGGCCCATTAGTGTACATGGGCTTGGGACTTCAATTTGGGCCTAAAATGGACAAATTGGGCTTAATTAACTAACCTTTGAAAATGGGCTTGGGCCCTACACGAAAATCAAATAATAATGGGCCTTAATTACTTAATGGGCTTAAGAATTTATTAATGGGCCTAAGGTTGGTTATTGGGCCTTAGATTCTAATTGGGCCTAACTTAATTTAGTAAGCCCAACTTAATCTAATGGGCCTAACCCATTTAATTTAACCTTGAACCTTAATGGGCCCAACTTGACTAATGGGCTTTAAACTTCATAATGGGCCGACTTACCTTAGTGGACCTAGTTACCTTTGTGGGCTTGGACCCAAGAATGGGCTTTAGGCCCAATCGACCTTGAATCCACTAACTGGGCTTTGAGCTAAGCTAAGCCTAATTCAACTACACCCAAAGAATTGTTAAATCGTTAAATCATTAGTCGTGGGTTATTAACTCCCAGGGGACTAACATGGGTGTTGGGCTTAGGCCGAGTTATCGGATCCGCGAAGATGAGAGTCCAACTGTTATAGGTCTGACCCGAGAATTAATAAGTGATATTCTATCGAACCTGTCTGGCTAAGGAATTGTGCGTGGGCCCTTCGAATCTCATATGGCTTGACTCGTTGAGCACGTGAATATGTGATGGTTGCTTGATGTGTTCAGTACTTGTGCATATATGTCATTTCATGCAATGCTCTATGTCTGATTTGCTGATTGCAATCGTGTGGCCCCGCATACATTGAGAGCATGGCATGAGTCACCAGAGATGTGACATGAGAATGTGCCCAGAGGGGGAAATGGAGAGAAAAGGGAGGCCAACGTAAGGCGTCCGAGACGCAGTGTGGTATCTGCCGTGTGGCACTGAGAATGAGCCCTGATGGGAATTGGAGTGATAGATGGGCATGTTCCACTGGGAACTGATATGGCCGACTGAGGCCTGTTTCGTTTGCACATGGCATTGTGATTGATGCTGTTATTGCCCGTCTGTGTATTTTGAATCGCATCGTTATGCCTTGCCGGTCTATTTTCGTGTTGAGGGTTGGTATCGATGAAACTGAGAATGACTGAGCCCTGAACCGTGAGCCTAGTCCACTGGATAGGACCGACCCCTTGGTCGAGGCCGAACTAACCTCACCATCTTTTCTCTCTCGGTCCCCCTCTAGCCGCCGTGAACGCCGGCCACCGTCCGCCCTCCTTCGCCGTCCAACCGCCTCCACCGACCCCTCTAGGTAAGCTTTACTCACTAATCTGACCTAGGCTAGTTGTATGCATGTGTGGTTTGTTAATTAGTTGCTAAACAAGTTGATTAGTGGGTGAAAGTGTAATTAGGCCTAATGAGCTTAATCTAATGGTGAGTATGTTATGGGCCGTGCGTGTAGGGCTTGGGAAGTAACTAATTGGGCCTTGAAACTATGCTAATGGCTGGAAATAGTGATGTGGGCGTGTAATGTATTGGGCCAAAGGATTGTATTGAGCCTCGGGATTAAATTCTAAGCGAATTGGGCCCCCATGAACCTAATTGGACCTAATTAACTAATGGGCCCCATGAGGACGAAAATTGGAGGTTAATGGGCCCAAATTACGTTATGAACATCAAGACATAAGGCCCATTAGTGTACATGGCTTGGGACTTCAATTTGGGCCTAAAATGGACAAATTGGGCTTAATTAACTAACCTTTGAAAATGGGCTTGGGCCCTACACGAAAATCAAATAATAATGGGCCTTAATTACTTAATGGGCTTAAGAATTTATTAATGGGCCTAAGGTTGGTTATTGGGCCTTAGATTCTAATTGGGCCTAACTAATTTAGTAAGCCCAACTTAATCTAATGGGCCTAACCCATTTAATTTAACCTTGAACCTTAATGGGCCCAACTTGACTAATGGGCTTTAAACTTCATAATGGGCCGACTTACCTTAGTGGACCTAGTTACCTTTGTGGCCTTGACCCAAGAATGGGCTTTAGGCCCAATCGACCTTGAATCCACTAACTGGGCTTTGAGCTAAGCTAAGCCTAATTCAACTACACCCAAAGAATTGTTAAATCGTTAAATCATTAGTCGTGGGTTATTAACTCCCAGGGGACTAACATGGGTGTTGGGCTCAGGCCGAGTTTATCGGATCCTCGAAGATGAGAGTCCAACTGTTATAGGTCTGACCCGAGAATTAATAAGTGATATTCTATCGAACCTGTCTGGCTAAGGAATGTGCGTGGGCCCTTCGAATCTCATATGGCTTGACTCGTTGAGCACGTGAATATGTGATGGTTGCTTGATGTGTTCAGTACTTGTGCATATATGTCATTTCATGCATGCTCTATGTCTGATTTGCTGATTGCAATCGTGTGGCCCCCATACATGAGAGCATGGCATGAGTCACCAGAGATGTGACATGAGAATGTGCCCAAGGGGGAAATGGAGAGAAAAGGGAGGCCAACGTAAGGCGTCCGAGACGCAGTGTGGTATCTGCCGTGTGGCACTGAGAATGAGCCCTGATGGGAATTGGAGTGATAGATGGGCATGTTCACTGGGAACTGATTATGGCCGACTGAGGCCTGTTTCTTTGCCACATGGCATTGTGATTGACTGCTGTTATGCCCGTCTGTGTATTTGAATCGCATCGTTATGCCTTGCCGGTCTATTTTCGTGTTGAGGGTTGGTATCGATGAAACTGAGAATGACTGAGCCCTGAACCGTGAGCCTAGTCCACTGGATAGGACCGACCCCTTGGTCGAGCCGAACTAACCTCACCATCTTTTCTCTCTCGGTCCCCGCTAGCCGCCGTGAACTCCGGCCACCGTCCGCCCTCCTCGCCGTCCAAACCGCCTCCACCGACCCCTCTAGTAAGCTTTACTCACTAATCTTGACCTAGGCTAGTGTATGCATGTGTGGTTGTGAATTAGTTGCTAAACAAGTTGATTAGTGGGTGAAAGTGTAATTAGGCCTAATGAGCTTTAATCTAATTGTGAGTATAATAATAATGGCCTCAAATAGTTAATTACTTATAATTAAATTGGGCTATGATAATGAATAGGCCTTGACCAAATGGGCCTACTTAATTAAATGGGCCCAACTTAACCTAACGGGCTAACTCAACTAATTGGGCCTAACCTAACTTAATGGGCCAAAGTTTAAGAAAGGACGATTGGGCCTTAGTTATGTGGGTTTAATTAAATTTAATAAGATTACTTGGGACCCAAAAGTATTTCCAACTTAAGCGTGGACCGACGTTGGGCCATGTTTGAATGGCATAGATCAAGTTGGGTCGAGCCATCAAGCGCAAATTGGATTGAGTTCTAAGGGTAAATTAAAGCACGATTGAGTCGGCAAGTGAGAGTTTCGTCTCATGAGAACGTGATGTCTAACATGATTACGTGGGTATCCTAACGAGATCCAGTTTGGTCGGAAACTTCGTATAGAATACGCATTCTATCTGTGGCGTACTCGATGATTATGAGTTGTTAGAACCATTGTTAACTTGTTTTGCCACATTGCGTTTGAAACCACGGATTGCATGCTCTGTGATTGATGCGTGTTAGAAATTGTCTGAG
Organism: Psidium friedrichsthalianum; assembly: GCA_019149425.1. NCBI lineage: Eukaryota > Viridiplantae > Streptophyta > Magnoliopsida > Myrtales > Myrtaceae > Psidium > Psidium friedrichsthalianum. The sequence goes on from JAGVVM010006356.1 coordinate 15,721, forward strand.
CACATGTACCGTGAGCATGGCATGGAGTCACCAGAGGAGTTGACATGTGGGATGAGCCCGAGGCGTCGTTTACGCGGGGAAATGGAGGGATAAGCGTGTCCAACGTAAGGCGTACCATATGCAGTTGAGACATAATGCGAGTGGCACTGTGGGATGGGCCCTGATGGGAATCGGAGGGATAAGCGAGCAGGATCCACTGGGATCATCTGAGCAAACTGAAGCATGCATTAGTCTTTTCTTTGCATATTGATTGCTGGAATTGCCTGTTGATTGCACTGATTTGCATTTTACGATCGCATTGTCGCGCGTAGTTAAAACTGTTCTCGTGGGTTGGGTTTGGGTGTTTACAACCAGTGAGGGGCACTTCGAGTTAGGTGAGGCGGAAATCCTGGTTACTGTAGAGGACAGAACCTACTGGTATACCCCTACCTACGCTAGGATTAGTGGGAGCTTGCTGAGTCTTCGACTCACGGCGGTGGTTGCCTTATTTACAAATCCAGGACCCCAGTGATGCCGAGCCCCCTATACTTTTTGGATTGCCCGTGCAGATAGAGACCGAGATCACCCAGCACGTGGATGAGGACCTGTTCTTTGGGAGCGACGACTGACCACCATCTGGGTGGATCAGGGTAACCCACATTTTGTCCCGTATAGGTTCGAGGCCTGGATGAGGAGGGGATATTTGGTTTGTAAGGGACCCCTCCGTGACGCTCCCGTACCCATGGAGGATGACCCTGGACTCCTTCGCCCGGCTGCTTATGGAGGCGAGGTGGTGGACCCTGACCCGATGGTAGAGCTGCCGTCACCAGGTCGCATGGAGGTCGATGGCCACGAGCAGGGCAAGGACATGGAGCAGATCCCGAGGAGGAGGACGACCCCTGGGCAGACTAATAACGACCCGAGGAGGAGCCGCAGGAGTGACCGTCATCCGACGTCGAGTCCTAGTCGTTCAGAGCGTAGGGTTTTGGACCATAGTGTATGTTTCATTTTTGGGGTCTGTACCTAACGCTTGGTTATATTTATGAAATTATGTTTTTGTATGTGTGTTCTTGTCCGTACGTACTATCCCATTTTCCATATGTATGCTTGTATCTATAGAAGGCTCGCTTCCGCAAGTTACAAGTGATGTTGTGAGTTCCTGAAGCGTCGTCTGGCGCGATAGCATCCTGGGCTGTCGCGTGAATCGTAGGCCAGGCGAACGCAGAGGTGTTTTTGCATGAGCCGAGGGATGTCGCGAGCTCGATTGGGGTTCGGGGCGTGACAGTAACTTATATGGATTGAGTGACAAATAGATTATTAAGGTTGAAATGGATTAGCCTAAGTTAAATGATTAGAGAAGAGGGTTGAGCCGTGGGCCTTAGTCTCTTGATTTGGGTTTTGGATTGCAAATATGGGCTGCAAATGATGGGTTTAGGCGTGTGGATGATGGGCCAAAGGATACAAATGGGCTTGGGGGCCCATTTTAGACTAATGGATCACTTATGGACTTTTGGGCTTAGGTTGTTTTAATGGGCCTCCATTGGACGAAAATTGATGTTTAGTTGGGCTGCAATTTCGGGCTTAGATATAAAAATTTAGGGCCCAATAATATATATGGGCTTAGGAAACTAAATTTGGCCTATTAAGTGAAAATGGGCTTAATGGGCTTAAGTGAAATATTGGGGTTGGGCCCATGGACTAAATTGAATAAAATATTGGCGCCTTACTATTAAATATAGTAAGGCCCAATTTTAATCAATTTTCGTCCATGGCCCAACCCCAATATTTTCACTTAGCCCATTAAGCCATTTTCACTTAATTAGGGCCCAATTTAGTTTCCTAAGCCCATATATACATTATTGGGCCCTAAATTTTTATATGCTAAGCCCGAAATTGCAAGCCCAACGTAAACATCCATTTTCGTCCAACTTGAGCCCAATTAAAACCACCTAAGCCCAAAAGTTCCATAAGTGATCCATTTAGTCTAACAATTGGCCCCAAGCCATTTGTAGCCTTGGGCCCATCATCCACACGCTAACCCATCATTTGTGCAGCCCTATTTGGGGCAATCCAAACCCACATCAAAGACTAAGGCCCACGGCTCAACCCTCTTCCTTCTAATCATTTAACTGGGGGGGGGTGAATTATGCTAATCCATTCAACCCTTAATAATCTATTTTGTCACCAATCCATAATAAGTTACTGTCACTCCCCGAACCCCAATCGAGCTCGCGACATCCCTCGGCTCATGCAAAACACCTCTGTCTTCGTTCCGCCTGGCCTACGATCACGCGACAGCCCAGATCTCATCGGCGCCAAGACGACGCTTCAGAACTCACAACATCACTTGTAACTTGCGGAAGTCGAGCATTCTATACATACAGCATACATATGAAAATGGGCAGTACGTACGACAAGACAAACATACAATTAAACTGATTTCATAATATAACCAAGCGTTAGGTACAGACCCCAAAATGAACTACACTATGGTCCAAAACCCTACGCTCTGACGACCTAAGACTCGAGCGTCGGTGCGGTCACTCCTGCGGCTACCCTCCTCGGGTCTATCTTGCCCAGGGGTCTCCTCCTCCTCGGGACTCTGCCTCCATTTCCTTGGCCCCTGCTCGTGGCCTCGACCTCCATGCGACCTGGTGACGGCAGCTCTAGCCATCGGGTCAGGGTTCCCCACCTCGCCTCCTAAGCACCGGGCGAAGGAGTCAGGTCATCCTCCATGGTACGGGAGCGTCACGGAGGGGTCCCTTAAAACCAAATATCCCCTCTCTCATCATGCCTCGAACCTGATACGGGACAAAATGTGGGTTACCTCCTGTCCACCCTAGATGGTGGTCAGTCTCGCTGTCACCAAAGAACAGCTGTCCTCATCCACGTGCTTGGTGATCTCGTCTCTATCTGCACGGGCAATCCAAAAAGTATAGGGGGCTCGGCCAGTCACTGGCGTCCTGGATTTGTAAATAAGGCAACCACCGCCAGTGAGTCGAGATCAGCAAGCTCACACTAATCCCTAGCGTAGGGTAGGGTATACCAGTAGGTTCTGTCCTCTCCAGTAACCATGGATTTCCGCTCACTCTAACTCGAGTGCCCTCACTGGTTGTAAACACCCAAACCCAACAGAGAACAGTTAACTACGGCGCGACAATGCGATCGTAAAATTTTTGGCAAAATCAGGCAATCAAAAGGCATTCCAGCAATCATAGCAAGTGACTAATGCATGCTTCATTTGCCTCATATGATTCCCAGGGATCCTGCTCGCTTATCCCTCGCGATTCCCATCAGGGCCCATCCCCAGTGCGCACTCGGCATTATGTCTCAACTGCATATGGTACGCCTTACGTGGCCACGCTTATCCCTCCATTTCCCGCGTAAACGACGCCTCGGGGGCTCACCCACATGTCACTCCTCCTGGTTGACTCATGCCATGCTCACGGTAACATCAGATGCTCATACAATTCAACCACGCATAATCACAGAGGCATGCAATCCAGTGGTTTTCAAACGCAATGTGGCAAAACAAGTACAATGGTTTCTAACACTCATATCATCGAGTACGCCACAGATAGGATTGGTATTCTATACGAAGTTTTCCGACAACTGGATTCCGTTAGGGTACCCACGTAATCATGTTAGACATCACGTTCTCATGAGACGAACTCTCACTTGGACTCAATCGTGCTTTAATTTACCCTTAGAAACTCAATCCAATTGTGCTTGATGGCTCGACAACTTTATCTATGCTTCAACCATGGGCCCACGTCGTCCCACGATTAAAGTTGGAAATACTTTGGGTCCACGTAATCTTATAAATTTAATTAAACCCAGCATAACTAAGGCCAAATCGTCTTTCTTAAACTTGGCCGCATTAAGTTAAGGTTAGGCCCATTAGTTGAGTTAGGCCCGTTAGGTTAAGTTTGGCCCATTAATTTAAGTTAGGGCCCCTTTGGGGTCTAAGGCCTATTCATTATCATAAGCCCATAATTTTAATTATAAGTAAATTAACTATTTTGAGGTCCCATTAATTATTTATACTCACAATTAGATTAAAGCTCATTAGGCCTAATTACACTTTTTCACCCCTAATCAACTTGTTTAGCAACTATTCACAACCACACATGCATACAACTAGCCTAGGTCAAGATTAGTGAGTAAAGCTTACCTAGAGGGGTCGGTGGAGGCGGTTGGACGGCGAGGGGGGCGGACGGTGGCCGGCGTCACGCGGCTAGAGGGGACCGAGAGAGAAAATGGTTGGTGAGGTTAGTTCGGCCTCGACCAAGGGGTCTGTCCTATCCAGTGGACATGCTCACGGTTCAGGGCTCAGTCATTCTCAGTTTCATCGATACCAACCCTCAACACGAAATAGACCGGCAAGGCATAACGATGCGATCAAAATACACAGACGGGCAATAACAGCAGTCAATCACAATGCCATGTGCAAACGAAACAGGCCTCAGTCGGCATAATCAGTTCCCAGTGGAACATGCCCATCTATCACCCTCATTCCCATCAGGGCTCATTCTCAGTGCCACACGGCAGATACCACACTGCGTCTCGGACGCCTTACGTTGGCCTCCCTTTTCTCTCCATTTCCCCTCTGGGCACATTCTCATGTCACATCTCTGTGACTCATGCCATGCTCTCATGTATGCGGGGCCACACGATTGGCAATCAGCAAATCATACATAGAGCATGCCATGAATGACATATATGCACAAGTACTGAACACATCAAGCAACCATCACATATTCCACGTGCTCACGAGTCAAGCCATATGAGATTCGAAGGGCCACGCACATTCCTAGCCAGACATGTTCGATAGAATATCACTTATTAATTCTCGGGTCAGACCTATAACAGTTGGACTCTCATCTTCGCGATCCGATAACTCGGCCTAGCCCCAACACCCATGTTAGTCCCCTGGGAGTTAATAACCCACGACTAATGATTTAACGATTTAACAATTCTTGGGTGTAGTTGAATTAGGCTTAGCTTAGCTCAACAGCCCAGTTAGTGGATACGGTCGGATGGGCCTACAGCCCATTCTTGGGGTCCAAGGCCCACAAAGGTAACTAGGTCCACTAAGGTAAGTCGGCCCATTATGAAGTTTAAAGCCCATTAGTCAAGTTGGGCCCATTAAGGTTCAAGGTTAAATTAAATGGGTTAGGCCCATTAGATTAAGTTGGGCTTACTAAATTAAGTTAGCCCAATTAGAATCTAAGGCCCAATAACCAACCTTAGGCCCATTAATAAATTCTTAAGCCCATTAGTAATTAAGGCCCATTATTATTTGATTTTCGTGTAGGGCCAAGCCCATTTTCAAAGGTTAGTTAATTAAGCCCAATTTGTCCATTTTAGGCCCAAATTGAAGTCCCAAGCCCATGTACACTAATGGGCCTTATGTCTTTGATGTTCATAAACGTAATTTGGCCCATTACCTCCAATTTTCGTCCTCATGGGGCCCATTAGTTCAATTAGGTCCAATTAGGTTCATGGGGGCCCAATTCGCTTAGAATTTAATCCCGAGGCTCAATACAATCCTTTGGCCCATACATTACACGCCCACATCACTATTTCCAGCCCATTAGCATAGTTTCAAGGCCCAATTAGTTACTCCCAAGCCCTACACGCACGGCCCATAACATACTCACCATTAGATTAAAGCTCATTAGGCCTAATTACACTTTCACCCACTAATCAACTTGTTTAGCAACTAATTCAACAAACCACACATGCATACAACTAGCCTAGGTCAGATTAGTGAGTAAAGCTTACCTAGAGGGGTCGGTGGAGGCGGTTGGACGGCGAAGGAGGGCGGACGGTGGCCGCGTTCACGGCGGCTAGAGGGGGACCGAGAGAGAAAAGATGGTGAGGTTAGTTCGGGCCTCGACCAAGGGGTCGGTCCTATCCAGTGACTAGGCTCACGTCAGGGCTCAGTCATTCTCAGTTTCATCGATACCAACCCTCAACACGAAAATAGACCGGCAAGCATAACGATGCGATTCAAATACACAGACGGGCATAACAGCAGTCAATCACAATGCCATGTGCAAACGAACAGGCCTCAGTCGGCCATATCAGTTCCCAGTGGAACATGCCCATCTATCACTCCAATTCCCATCAGGGCTCATTCTCAGTGCCACACGGCAGATACCACACTGCGTCTCGGACGCCTTACGTTGGCCTCCCTTTTCTCTCCATTTCCCCCTCTGGGCACATTCTCATGTCACATCTCTGGTGACTCATGCCATGCTCTCAATGTATGCGGGGCCACACGTTGCAATCAGCAATCAGACATAGAGCATGCATGAAATGACATATATGCACAAGTACTGAACACATCAAGCAACCATCACATATTCACGTGCTCAACGAGTCAAGCCATATGAGATTCGAAGGGCCCACGCACAATTCCTTAGCCAGACAGGTTCGATAGAATATCACTTATTAATTCTCGGGTCAGACCTATAACAGTTGGACTCTCATCTTCGCGGATCCGATAACTCGGCCTAAGCCCAACACCCATGTTAGTCCCCTGGGAGTTAATAACCCACGACTAATGATTTTAACGATTTAATAATTCTTTGGGTGTAGTTGAATTAGGCTTAGCTTAGCTCAAAGCCCAGTTAGTGGATTCAAGGTCGATTGGGCCTAAAGCCCATTCTTGGGTCCAAGCCCACAAAGGTAACTAGGTCCACTAAGGTAAGTCGCCCATTATGAAGTTTAAAGCCCATTAGTCAAGTTGGCCCATTAAGGTTCAAGGTTAAATTAAATGGGTTAGGCCCATTAGATTAAGTTGGGCTTACTAAATTAAGTTAGGCCCAATTAGAATCTAAGGCCCAATAACCAACCTTAGGCCCATTAATAAATTCTTAAGCCCATTAAGTAATTAAGGCCCATTATTATTTGATTTTCGTGTAGGGCCCAAGCCCATTTTCAAAGGTTAGTTAATTAAGCCCAATTTGTCCATTTTAGGCCCAATTGAAGTCCCAAGCCCATGTACACTAATGGGCCTTATGTCTTGATGTTCATAAACGTAATTTGGGCCCATTAACCTCCAATTTTTCGTCCTCATGGGGCCCATTAGTTCAATTAGGTCCAATTAGGTTCATGGGGGCCCAATTCGCTTAGAATTTAATCCCGAGGCTCAATACAATCCTTTGGCCCAATACATTACACCCCACATCACTATTTCCAGCCCATTAGCATAGTTTCAAGGCCCAATTAGTTACTTCCCAAGCCTACACGCACGGCCATAACATACTCACCATTAGATTAAAGCTCAGTAGGCCTAATTACCTTTTCACCCACTAATCAACTTGTTTAGCAACTAATTCAACAACCACACATGCATACAACTAGCCTAGGTCAAGATTAGTGAGTAAAGCTTACCTAGAGGGGTCGGTGGAGGCGGTTGGACGGCGAAGGAGGGCGGACGGTGGCCGGCGTTCACGGCGGCTAGAGGGGGACCGAGAGAGAAAAGATGGTGAGGTTAGTTCGGCCTCGCCAAGGGGTCGGTCCTATCCAGTGGACTAGGCTCACGGTTCAGGGCTCATCATTCTCAGTTTCATCGATACCAACCCTCAACACGAAAATAGACCGCAAGGCATAACGATGCGATTCAAATACACAGACTGGCAATAACAGCAGTCAATCACAATGCCATGTGCAAACGAAACAGGCCTCAGTCGGCCATATCAGTTCCCAGTGGAACATGCCCATCTATCACTCCAATTCCCATCAGGGCTCATTCTCAGTGCCACACGGCAGATAACCACACTGCGTCTCGGACGCCTTACTTTGGCCTCCCTTTTCTCTCCATTTCCCCCTCTGGGCACATTCTCATGTCACATCTCTGGTGACTCATGCCATGCTCTCAATGTATGCGGGGCCCAACGATTGCAATCAGCAAATCAGACATAGAGCATGCATGAAATGACATATATGCACAAGTACTGAACACATCAAGCAACCATCACATATTCACGTGCTCAACGAGTCAAGCCATATGAGATTCGAAGGGCCCACGCACAATTCCTTAGCAGACAGGTTCGATAGAATATCACTTATTAATTCTCGGGTCAGACCTATAACAGTTGGACTCTCATCTTCGCGGATCCGATAACTCGGCCTAAGCCCAACACCCATGTTAGTCCCCTGGGAGTTAATAACCCACGACTAATGATTTAACGATTTAACAATTCTTTGGGTGTAGTTGAATTAGGCTTAGCTTAGCTCAAAGCCCAGTTAGTGGATTCAAGGTCGATTGGGCCTAAAGCCCATTCTTGGGTCCAAGGCCCACAAGGTAACTAGGTCCACTAAGGTAAGTCGGCCCATTATGAGTTTAAAGCCCATTAGTCAAGTTTGGGCCCATTAAGGTTCAAGGTTAAATTAAATGAGTTAGGCCCATTAGATTAAGTTGGGCTTACTAATTAAGTTAGGCCAATTAGAATCTAAGGCCCAATAACCAACCTTAGGCCCATTAATAAATCTTAAGCCCATTAAGTAATTAAGGCCCATTTTATTTGATTTTCGTGTAGGGCCCAAGCCCATTTTCAAAGGTTAGTTAATTAAGCCCAATTTGTCCATTTTAGGCCCAAATTGAAGTCCCAAGCCCATGTACACTAATGGGCCTTATGTCTTGATGTTCATAAACGTAATTTGGCCCATTACCTCCAATTTTTCGTCCTCATGGGGCCCATTAGTTCAATTAGGTCTCAATTAGGTTCATGGGGCCCAATTCGCTTAGAATTTATCCGAGGCTCAATACAATCCTTTGGCCCAATACATTACACGCCACATCACTATTTCCAGCCCATTAGCATAGTTTCAAGGCCCATTAGTTACTTCCCAAGCCCTACACGCACGGCCCATAACATACTCACCATTAGATTAAGCTCATTAGCCTAATTACACTTTTCACCCCACTAATCAACTTGTTTAGCAACTAATTCAACAAACCACACATGCATACAACTAGCCTAGGTCAAGATTAGTGAGTAAGCTTACCTAGAGGGTTCGTTGGAGGCGGTTGGACGGCGAAGGAGGCGGACGGTGGCCGGCGTTCACGGCGGCTAGAGGGGCCGGAGAAGAAAAGATGGTGAGTTATTTCGGGCCTCGACCAAGGGACAAAGGGCCACGGACGGGGGAGATGAGGGTCTTACCGTGGCTGCTGTGGCGTCGGACGCAACGGAAAGGGACGGTGGTGCACGGCGGCCGAGTGGGGACGACGAACGACGACGGGGACAGGCGGACGAGCTGGAACCGAGAGTAAATGAGGGAGTCACTGGTCGGGTTGGGGTCCAGGAACATCATGGCCACGGGAAATGAAGAGACAAAGGACTAGAGAGGGTTACCTAGCGTGGAGGAGGTCGGCCGGCGGTGACGGAGGCGGGCGACGTCGGGCGAGCAAAGGAGTCCCGAGAGGGAGAGAGGGCGATCGGGAGAGAGGGGAGAGGGAGGGGTGGCCGAAAATACCAAATGGAGGAGGAGAGAGGAGGGGAGAGATATAATGTGAATAAAACAAAATTGCAAGTGGGTGGATTAGGTAGAATAGTATAATGGATTGACATGTGTACTTGACTTGTCCTTTGATTGAATTTGATTGATTGCATTGGGACTTGTGCCAAGATGTGATTGATTGACACTTGATTGATTGATGTGACATCTGATTTGACTTGCCTCGATTTGCGTGCCAAATGCACCGATCGGGTCCCGAGCGCGAACGGGACTTCAGACTGGGTTTTGGGTCGGTCTATCGAATCTACTCTCAAAAATCCTAATAGTCTCATTCTAAGGTTTGAGCATTTACCGGGGCATTTCGGTAATTTTCCATTCACTCTTGCTTCTCGACGTGCACCGGCTGTCTGCTACAACGACATTTCTGAAACTGACTTCATTTCTTCATTGTGTTTATCTTACTAATTCGATTGTCCAATGTCGGATTTCATTTTGTGGTCATTTTTCATTAAATACCGACCTGTCTCAGTCTCAGACCAACGGGCGGCTGATTGGGAAAAATTTCCCAGATAGCCTTTCCCCTTCGGTTGGTCATCCCAGGGGTAGCTAATCCTGAGTGAGCATCGACCAGAGTGTATTAACGAAGTATTTCCATTCATTTAGAATTTCTGACAATTGGGTCGAATTTTCAGACTGTCACAGTTCAAGGCCATTATTAAGGCCCATTTTAATTAGATTTTCGTCCATATGGTGCCCATCAAGATAACTTAGGCCCATTAGCCCTTATTAGCTTAGTTTACCCAAATCAAGTCCCCAAGCCCATATATTCCCTTCGGCCCATTCAATCCACCCTAGTTTCTCCCTTTTTGCAGCCCATATTAACCAATCCAAGGCCCAATTGAATATGACCACCCATACACATGGCCCAACGGCTAAATATCAAATTAACCTAATAACCTTTACCATAATCCATCATTAACTATACAAACAATCTTCATTAGCCACTAATACATCATACCACATGATATACCACATCCTAGGCACGATTAGGGTAGAGCTTACCTAGATGGGCCGAGAACGACGACGAGGACGGTAAGGACTCCGGCGGCCGAATGGACTCTCGGCCTACACGGAGAGTTGGTTCGTTCGGTCAAATGGCGAGCCTCACGGCATGGCGGAGATCAAGTGAAGGGTAATAGAGGAGGCTTACCAAGGTGGGGGGAGTGGTCGTGATGGTGGGCGGCGGCCGACGTTGGCAACGACGGGCGGAGCTTGGGCGGACGGCGGGCTAGACGAAACCAGAGAGAGGAGTCACGGTTTGGTCGCGTCATGGTGGCCTCTAGGGCCACCAAAACAGCAGGGAATAGGCTTGAAGACTCACCTAGACGACGCCGTGGAAGGGTGGTGGCGAACGACGACGACGGGGGTGCGACGGGCGGCTGCACTTGGAAACCCGGAAGAGGGAGAGAGAGATGAGGTCGAGTCGGGCTTCCAAGGCCACAAAAAGGAAGGGCAAGGGACTAAAGCTCATCGTGGCGTGGAGGAGGTTGGACGGTGGCGGTGGCGTGCTCCACGACGGCGGACGGCGACGGGATGAGGCGCGTTTGGGCGGGCGAACGAGGGAGAGACACCAGAGAGGGAGAGAGGGATTTCGGGAGAATGGAGGAGAGTGGCCGGCCGAATGAGCAGGAGAGAGAGAGAGGGAGAGATTATAGTGGGGGTAAAAGACAAAATGAGTAAGTATAAGTGGGGTGGTGTGATGGGGGTTAATGTGATTTTGGTACATGACATTGTGACTTGATTGAGATTGGATGACATTGCCTTGGGAATGTGCCTTTTGACTTGATTGTGTGATTTGATGGGATTGATTTGACACTTGATATGGGACATTTGATTTTACTTGCCTCGAATATCTGTCTCAGTGCCAACCAGTGCCACCGATCATGTCCAA
>JAGVVM010006357.1:0-28101 GCA_019149425.1 Psidium friedrichsthalianum
GGATAGTTTTTGTTTGTGTGGTGTGGTAGTGCCTGTGTCCCCAAGATATTTCAAGACGCAGGACGACCAGGGACAAGACCGATCGGACCTGATTGGTATTGAGTTGTCCTGGTGGACCACTACATAGCTTTGGATGGTACATTGCTTCTCTCGAAGCAATGGGAACTTGAGTGGGCACTACAATCTTTCGAAGATGCACACATCCGCCTATCAACGGTTGATAAAATCCTAGCATGACGATTCGTAGCACCAAAATCATAGCATTTCAATTATGAAAAGAATGGTTGATAAGAGCAGATTCTTACAACCGAGCAATGGTGAGCTTTTTGAAATGAGAAGTGGGTCAATGGATTTGGGAAGCAAAGGGGGTTGACTTTGTTGGTTGGCTGATGAACATCCAGAGGCTCGGACTTACGTTGATTCAGAGAGAGGGACTCGAGTCGAGGAGTAGTTTGTCATGATGTATTCTAGGACGAATTAACAATTAGGTTAAGCTGTTGACGTGGTTTTTTTCATTATTAACACATCGGTACTATTTTGTTTGAAGTCAAACATTTTTAATTCTTTTTTCTAAATATTATTTGCTTGGTGGTTTTGGTCTAGCGTTTTGTTTGGGTCCGGACAGTCTTGTCTGATCCCATCCACTATGGAATTGGGGACCGGACTGACCCCCTCAAGGACTGGACCAACTCAGCTAGTCCGTCCAGTCCATAGAGTTCGGTCCGATCCGGTTTGCACACCCCTATTCGCCACTATATATTTTATTGGATTCTCCTTATGTCCTTCCTCTATCGAAATAAGCAAGCCCTGCTCCTTCTTGTGACTTAGGCATAAAACACTCTGAAAGCTAGTCTGGACACAAGTCGGTTTGTGCTTGAAATCGGCTAGGTCTAACCCGAAATGGCCTGTTGAACGGGGAGCCCACAGTTTGGAACGGAATGGCCTGTGTAACTAAAGGCCCGATTCCGATTCCTTAAAATATTGAACCGAGCCGGAACTTGGACGGTTCAAAAAATCATAATAACTCCCAAATTCTCTCTTTCATCTGTAAATAATAGATGGCCCAAAAATATATATAAACTAACCGCCATTAGGAATGGCCCTCGTTGCAACAGGCTCTTTTTGCAAAACGACAAAAGGGGTCATATATCTTTTGAATTCTATGAAAAAATAGAAATTAAAAAAAAAAAAAAAATTATAAATACACCTTCCATCTTTTATTTTTTCCCTCAGTTTCTCTCTTTATCTCAATTCTCTCAAATTCTCTCTAACTCTCAATTACATTCTTGATTCTCTAAGGATCTTATTTTCTTTATTTATTATCTTCTTTAACAATTTCCTATTTTAATTCTTATTTCATACCTATATTTTTTGCATTATACCATCTATATATATAGATATATATATTATATATATATATACATTTTGCGTATCTAAAAAAAATGGCAAGTGAAAGTAGAGCTAGCGGCAAAGGCGAGAGAACAATGGAGAAATCTGATTATCCTTTCGATTCTTGTGATTATGCAGATTGAAGAGTTGATATAAATGATGAAATAAACATTTTATACCTAATATGGAGCAAGTCCATATGCAAAAGAGTCTTCATCCTCTTATCAATTTTTGAAGAAATGTCAACAACAAAGGAGCGGGAGATTACATCCGACGTTGGGTTCACTTCACGAAGATTGAAAATTTTGATGAAGGTCCAAAAAGATATGAAGTAGTTTGTAAACATTGTGGGGTAAGGATACAAATATACTAGTGGAGCTAGATATGGAACAGTTAATCAACATCTTAAGGCGAAAACATCCAACCAAAGTAGAAATTGACACCAAGCAATAATAAATTTTCGAATACGCCAATCCTAGCACTTATTCTCTATTTCGTTATAATGAATAACACTTATAAGAAGAATTAAATAAATTTATTTTGTTGAACATTTGTCATTAGTTTTGATGAAAGATTTGGTTTTAATCAATTTATACAAATGCATGCATTCCACAAGCAAAAATGTGTTCCTAGAAATATGCTTAAAATGTAAATTAAAAATATTTATACAAAAGGAAAAGGATTTACAAATTTTTTTATGAATTTTAATGAACTTGTTCATATAGGTAGTGATATTTGAAGTGATCATTGGCATGTTATTTCTTATATGGGTATAAATATCATTAAAGAGATGATGTTGGATATTATTCAAAAAGTGGTCATTGCAATGATGGTGTCGAATCCTACCAAAATAAATTTCTACTCTTTATATTACAAATAATTTGTACTTAGGGTGAGTAGAGTCGAATCCAAGAGACTGACAAATTGCTATACCTTTGAAAACCAAGTAAACAATAATAATGAAATTAAAAGGGGGAAGGTTTATGCAAAATGTAACTAAAATAAAATAAGCGCAACAAAAATAATAATAATAATCATTATGGCAACGTCTAGCAAGGTAATCTCATTCAAGTTCGAAAGTTGATCATTGAATCAAAGGAATAATCTCAAACACTACAATAGACTGTTACGGTGTTGAAAAACGCTTCTAACAACTAATCTTTCCTTAATATTAGGATTAACCAGTACACGCGCCTATGATTAATCCCTTATTAACGAATAACCCCGACACGCACCAAGGATTCAATTCGCTAATAGCATGTAAACGAGAAAAAACCCAACCCTAGCCAATAAATCACACGCCTAACTTATTCACTAGACCATATATTCTCATAATACAAACCTGAAATCTGGTTTTAATCAAGTTATATATCTGCCCTATTATTAAAACACCTAAACAATTACGGATATTGGATGTTTCAATTGCAAATCATCCCCTGTCAATGGCACAACGAGCTCTTATTGTAACAACTCATACAAGCAATAATAAACAATGAAACAAAGAATAACAAATACTGCAGAAATTAAGAAGGAGAGTTAAGTTTAGATCTCACAACTGTGAAGGAACTGAACCTTGATAAACCTTTGCTAGATTAAAGAGAAGTTAGCACGCATGGCTTTCAAAGTGCGCAAAAGAGAAAAAAATAATATACTTCGCAATTCTTGACGTCAGATACTGTCCTTCTGTTACTTTCAGCCCCTTAAACTATAAGAAGAAGTCTAAACACAAAAAGAAATATCTCTCCAACATGGAAAGAGAGAAAAAGAAAATAAAAACTTCTCCGCAAGTATCCCTAATTAAGAGTTCTAATTAAGTACGATCCTCCCAAAATCAATCTAAATATAATTTATTAGTGGCCCAAAGGTCCACATCTGCCCAGAATTCTGCACCTCTTTGGCAATCCAAAATCTTCACGATTAGCATCATATCACCATCATCCTATCCACAATAGCATAAATCAAATAATTCACTATATTTATGAGCAAGTATCTTGACAAACTTATATCAATATAAAATCGTTAAGGATAGATGTTTTAATACACACATCATCATTGCATTTAGATTTTTTGATGATAGACATACGGCAATAATATTCATCGCGTTAATTAGGTCAATTTTAGAAAGAATATTATATACTTAATAAAATTTTTCAATTGGTTTTGATAATGCCACGGCAAAATACCGTTCAATTGTTAAACTAGAAAAGATTTGTAAACCTATTTTTGGTGTAATAATTTTTTCACGGTTAGATGTGTTTTTTTCAAGTTTTAAATTTATGTTTACAAGATAGTTTAAGAACTCTTGAATGTTTTTCTCAACCCTAAAATAGCATTCATTTTTATGGAAATATTCCCAAATAACGAAAGAATGGCTAAAATTTTATAGAGCAAATGAAAAAAAACGCAAAAAAATTTAAGAGATGTTCCCAGATCGATGGAATTCTACTTACAGTTGCTTAATGAATCTTTTGCATGTAAAGATCTATTATGTGAATTTATTTTAGATAATATAACTCAAATTAATTTATACCCATAAGAATGAGATAGTTGCAAATTTTTTAGATATTTTAAAATTTTTTATGATGCAACTTATATTTTGTTCATTTTTTTATTCTACTACTACCATTTATTTTTATAGAATATATAATATTGTTGGAGTTTTCGAAGAAAATGAAAATGATGAGCATTTAAGTGATACTATTAGAACAATACAAACAAAATAGCTACATTATTATGGGGAAATTCCTATTATTTATTTAGTTGCTTGTTTTTTTTTATCCACGTTGTAAATTAAATAGTTTAGGGAATTATTTGAATACATATATAGAAGTTTAACATTTAATTGATGCGGTAAATATTAGAACATACATAAACAATGGTTAAAAACGCAATAATAAATTATATAATGAATTTTGTAGAATATATAATATAGGTGATAGCTTCTCAATCTAGTGACTTACGAAGTGGGAACATAGGTAAAATTAGTAGAGGGTACCAACTTCTATTGCATAGGCAAAAATAAAAAAAAAATAAAAGGAGCAATAGGAAGTAATTCTGAAATAATAGCTATCTAACCATTTCTTTTGATTTTGATGAATCTTAAGGCAGCACAAATTTCATAATATTGATTAGTGGAAGAGACATTCCACCCACTACTCAATTATTGCTTTGATTGTAAAATAAAATTTAGCAATCTCATTGTTCAACAGTTGCAGTAGAATAAACATTTAGCACTGTAGGCAGTATTTTGGATGAATGACCCAAGATTAGCTCCCAATTCGGTGGAGGCTCAAGCTTGTGTGATGTTAACAAAGGCTTAATATAGACAACAAGAGATAGATTGCAATAATGAAGCCGAATTCTTTGATGACGGAGATACCACCGTACTGGTACCGGAACGGTACGTGATGATTGAAAATGGGGTAAGTATAGGTGTTATCAAGGTAGGAAGAACTACACGGGCTTTGATTCTTCTATCCCCAAGAAGATATGTAGGCGCTTGATGATAATTTATTAAGTTCAAGCCCCTCTCTCCCCTCCCCCTCTCCTTTTGATTACAATTTTTATTTGATAATACATTATTTCATAATTTCATTATTTTTGATAATTTGATTACAATTTTATTTACATTATCATTTTTAATTTTAAACTCAAAATTGGAACCGAAATTGGAATCGAAATTAGCAGTTCCATTTCGATTTTCAACTGGAACAGATCTGCCACTTAAGATTCCGATTCGTTCCTCCAAATTTTGAGCCGGAACTGCCAGTTCATGAACCGGAACCGGCGGTTCCAAAACTGTGGCTATGACTACTGCAAACAGAGCCATCTCTAATACATTGTAATTTGGCTCTGCCAAAAAAATATGGATACAAAATCTCCATCGCAGAAACCTAGTAATCTGTCCACCGCAATTGATAGCCTGTAACACGTTAGTAAGTGACTAATGTTTTATGGAAATACCGACAGGTATTATAGCATATAATGTGCTGGTAAGTTTTTGTGAAAATACAAACAGTTTATGATCGTTTTCAATTACCAACTACTCTTCATAAGTTATCAGTATTTGCTGGTGTAGCTAACCAACGAATTGAAGTTACTAGCTTGGATTGTAAATTAGCGATTCTTCTTCCATTTAGCAACTTTTCTCTTTTGAGTAAGTGTCCATAAATGTCAATAAGTTCATTGGATCAGTTCGTACTGTCAAATAAACTAAGTCACTGACTCAAAAATCAGTCCTTTCATTTAAGAGTTGGTAATTAAATTCTTCAAACAATATTGGTAAGTTGCTGGAGTAGGTTGACATTTTTTAATTAGTAACTTTAACATGTTGGTAATTTTCAACAAATAAATGTTAGCACATTGAACAGTTGGTAATTTCCTAGATTCAATCAAAAAGATCCCCACAAGGATCTTTCACCTGACGAATTGCATCCATAGTTTCGGGCTAAAGTTCCTGTTGTTAGGTAAAAGTTATGTTCACCAAAACTCAAAAGTGTTTGAACAATTCACTTTACATGAGAAAAGTCTATTTACATAGAGAAAAGGTGGGGTAAGTACATTGGAAGTGCCATAACTTGTATCCGGCGCTCACTTGAGTGCTATAATTTTTAAAAATCGATCACTTGAGTGACATCAACAATTTGGCTCGCTAGAAATTTTGGATGCCAGAAAATTTGACATGGCAATGCCGACATGATTTTTTTTGAATTTTTAAATATTTTTGGAATATCTTTATTGTTTTTTATTTATTTTGAAAATTTTTTAATTTACCTTTGTTTTTTTTTTTCTAGTTTTTGACATTTGCAAGCGAGGGTCACCGGTGACCCTCGCTAGCCACGAATCCATCGCCAAGGGACGAGGTGGCCTCGTCCCTAGCCGATAGGGCTACGATGGCCATGGGTGAGGACCATCGCAGCTGCACCTGCCGTGGGCGACGGCGTGAAGACCCTTGCGGCCCCACCAGCCATGGCCACAAAGGCCCACGCCTAGACCAGGTGAGGGCGAGGGTGCAAAGAAAATCACCCAAAAAAAAAAAAAAGAAGAGAGAAAAGGAAATCTGGATTCTTTGGGAGTGAGTCTGTTCTTTGGTGAGCAAAAGGAATGGAACCGGGGGGAGGGGAGAACCGAAGAACCCCAGGCAGAGAGAGAAAAGAGGGGATGGCGTTAAGCAAAAAAGGTGAGGGAGTTCTAAGTAAGGGAGGACGGGGGTCAAAGAAGAGAAAGTCACCGTTGGAGAAAAAAGGTCTAAAGAAAACAAATCGATTCCATAGTTCACCTGCAACATTTTTCACTGGACAGAAATCACTGAGAATGCTCAATGTATTAAGACTGGCTCTTTCAATTGATGTTCCAGAGCCTTGTCATTGAGATTTAGTTTCGCCCAGCAAATCATAGAGTAATGGCCTTACAGTGGCATCTAATTGCTAATGACGGCCCTAATAACATAACTGAATCCTTTAAGCCACCGTCATATATAGTCATCAAACAGGCTCAATTTCGTCAATTGCTAATTTTTTTTTAGTTCTTAACATTTAATTGGGTTATCAAAGAAGCCATATTCAACAGACTAAACATTTAGGAAAGAATTTCAATCTTGCCTATTACATTGTTAGAAGCCTGAAACCTACCAACGATGTTCCTCATTCCATATTTGGTAACAAGTTAATCTTGTTCAGTGCTCCATATTCAACTATTATCAAAAAAAAACAGGGTTCAAAGTAAAAAAAAAAAAAAGAAATTGCTTTCCTGCCAAAAATTTAATAATTTTTCAAAAAAATATGAAAAAGAAATATGTGAATCTACTTGTTAAAAATTGAGTTGTGAAAGTTTTTGGAGTTTCGGTTAAAAATATTATCAAAGTGATGAAAACTGAAAAATCAGCGCTGAATGAGGTTAAACTTGGCTGAGAACACAGCACTGACTTGATATCCTCGATTAAGTCAAAATTCCACTTGATGTGGTAAGTAATGGAGGGGTTACTTAACTAATTGAACAATAAAAAAAGAAAGATGATAGTCTGACGGTATTTGTTAGTTATTTCTGACCACATGATCTCCCAATCAATTAGTGCTTTATGCAAAATACGCGATAATAATGTGCGGGTCGATGGTTGACATTATACCATCGTTGATAGTACTGCAGGAAAGTATTTCTCATAAAAAAAATGATGGCAACTAAAACTGCCAAATATATTACGAAAAAAACCAATTATTGTCATTGTTATATTCTATTTCCAACACTAAAAGCTCATTTTTTTAATTCTAAAATCAACACTAAAAGCTCATTACCTAAATTTTCAGTACCCTGTTTGACAAACTATATGCTTCATCGGTCCTTTGTACCCACAAAACAAAAAACCGGTCTACAATTTGCGGAGACACCCTCGACAGCATTCTATCGACCTGCCGGCATTGTGACTGTGATAGCATTGAGTGTGCAGGATGCTTCCTTAGCTATAGATGCATCTGGGCTACCTGAACTTCTCTCCAGGAAGAAACCAGGCTCTTTAGGCATTGGCAAGGTTGCTCCTTCATTTGCTAACATGAAAACAACGCTAGACATCGTCGGCCTATCTTCAGGAAACTTTTGGACACATAGCAAGCCCAGTTGAATGCATCTCTCTGCTTGAGACTCGACGACAGAATCGCATAAGGATTCATCAATGAGTTCCATGGTCCTCCCTTCACTCCACAGCAACCATGCCTGAAAAATTTAAACTGGTCATTACTACCACTACCAGTGCATTAAAAGTAAACGTGTCCACGGGTACAAAGAACATATGGGATGAGGCTTTAGGAGAAACTGAATATTTGATCTTGCTTAGTGAAAAGAAATGGCAGATCTTAATAGTCCTCAAACACTTACGTGCCCAAGAAGGTTGTGATGATGATCAAGATGCTGGAATCCTCTATTCCTTCTGCTACTTACTATCTCCAACAAAAGCACACCAAAGCTAAAGACGTCAGACTTCACAGAGAATTTTCCGTCAATGGCATACTCTGGGGACATGTAACCACTGCATCAAGCAAATCAGGCCTAAGTTCCTCCAGATACTTATGGATAGGGCACTGTTTGAATGGATGGAGATGAGAAACTTACTATGTACCAACTATTCTTCTTGTCTTTGCCTCTATTTCATCTCCTTGAAAGTCCCTTGCCAGGCCGAAATCCGAGATCTTTGGGTTCATGTGAGCATCTAGCAAAATGTTACTTGTCTTAAGGTCTCTGTGGATGACTTTTAGTTTTGAATCCTGGTGGAGATAGAGAAGTCCTCGTGCGATTCCTGAGATAATGTCGAATCGCTTTTTCCATTCGAAAGAGGAGCTTCTATCATGATCTGCACACACTCAACCCCACCAAAAACTAGTTAGGTTGTTAGCAGTTAGCTGTATTTTTTGGCGAAGTTATTAATTGACAGAACAAAAGCAAAGGAATCAAGTAAAAAGGAACTCAGAAAGATCATGTGGTTCTGACCAAAGATGAAATAATCCAAGCTTTTGTTTGGCATATATTCATAAATTAACATTCTTTCTTCTCCCTCAACGCAGCAGCCAATAAGTCCAACGAGATTCCGATGCTGAAGTCTGGCGATGAGGAGGACTTCATTCATAAACTCATTAAGACCTTGTCTTGAATATTGAAAGCCTTTTGACTGCTACTTCTTGTCCTGTGGAAAGGCTTCCTGCATGTATTTTTCTCATTGTGCGCCTCTCTGTAGTTATTTGAAATCACTAATTTATAACTCATTACCTTGTAGACCGAACCGAAGCCGCCTACTCCAGCTTGTTCGCTTCAGCAAAATGGTTGGTAGCAACAGCAATGGTAGCAAAATCATATAATGGCAAGTCAATGTCATCCATCTCATTTGGCAAGCCTACAGGGAAAGTATACTCACAACCATACTATAATCTCAACAAGAAAAGGCAATCCGGAATGTGACCTCATGAAGTAGAAAGGTAGTTAGCTTACTTCGTCTTTTCATTCTTCTCTTCCAGATTATGCTCAATGCCGCGCCCATTATAAGCAATCCTAAAATGGACGAAGCCACTTTGATAGTCAACATTTCTTGGATGGACTGTGAATTGGCTAGCATACAGGAAGAAATGAAGCAACTAGTTTCAGAAATAAGTTGATGTGTAAGCTGAGAATCTATCTCCATTAGATGAACATAAAGATAAAAATAAATAGCAAGAACAAAACAGTAGTTCAGTCTGGCATTGACAAAGGACACATCCATGTAATGAAAGATTAGAATAAAGAAAAAACAAGCAATTGACTAAACCAAGTTAGCCAATGCAAATACGATATTGCAATTACCTAATTGGTAGCAGATATCCGTAGGAAGAGATCTTGCCCATTATCAATCCATGTTCCCTAATATCAATGAGATCACCAACCACATCAAGCAGCCTGTCTCTAATATCAGAATTAGCATAAGCCATGCAAGAACAATTCTTTAGACATTCAATCTTGCACTCCTCGAGGCTCATATTCTTGAATAACTCGAAATCTACCAGGTCAGGTAATTTCACCTGTGAAAGGTCAAAAGCTTTCACCACGAGAACAATCCAACGGAATTTTCTTATGCACCCCTCTGTTGAATTAAGCATGTCCCCTCTTCTTGTGACTTGGGCATAAAACCCTGCAAGCAGATGCATCTTGGGCTTTGCTTAAGTCTGCACATGCCATTAGCACCACACTGTCCATAGTTGTCACAAGGGTCACGAGGGAGTGAGAATATTGGATACCACCCGGCGATTCCATTCGTCAGTAGATGCAACTGCATAACACCATTCGGGCTTAATCTGGCTCGGGCAATGATTTTGTCATTTAAGATTTCAAATTCAAAATAGGCATCCGTTGCGTTGTAAACAAAGATCGGGTTAACAAACGCATTAGACTCCAAGGAAAGACCGCCTAATTTGACTCCATCCCATGGCCCAGTTCGATAAACTTTGACAGAACCCTTCCTGACTATTTCAATTTGAGGTAACCTATCGATTTTGTATCTGTATGTATAGTCTCCAGGGGAAGGATCCTCCGTGCTTTTCCAGGAAGTCAAATAATGTTCAATGCCAGTTCTAAAGTTCCATCCTGTGGTCATACCTACCAAAATCGTGTCTGATGGGTAGTCAAAGCTCTGCCATAAGTAATCAACAGAACCTGAACTGCCACTTTCCCTAAGAACGAGGTTACCAGAATCTAGGAGCTGTGCAACTGGGTTTCCAAGAACCTTGGTTGAATTGGTTGACCAAATGACGCTCTTTGATTGGTTGAGAAGAACAAGCTTACCTTCATTGCTTATTTTCAGAGTACCATTTGAATCGGTGAGTGGACTGTTCCTGTTAGCGACCCAAACAACCGTTTCAGGGCTCATTGCAACCATATACCTAGGAATGTGTTCTTTCCTCTAGGAAGAAACCAAGCTTAAATTTTTGGCCTTGGGAAACTAATGTATCTCTCTCTTTGATAGACTGAACTGAATTCAGGGTGTCACCTGCACTTGAAAGGCGTAGCAGGGACAAAACAAACATGGAAGCACAAAAGGAGCTGAAGATAGGAGGATTTGCCATTGCAAACCCTTCTGTTTGATCGATGAGATGAAAACAAATAACTAGATATAAGATTCAAATTGTTCGAACGTGTTGCTAGCTGTAGAGTTAGCTGTCATAGCTATTAATTAGTGTTAGTTGTCATCTTGCTATCAACTACCTATTAAATAGGTCTTATTTCTAGCTGGGTCCTAATGTATATAAATAGAGACTAATTGTAAATATAGAGAATAATGAATACGTATATTAGTTTTTTCTCCTTTAACATGGTATCAGAGCCCAAAGATCCTTTATCTATTTACCTTGGGTGATTTTTTTTTTTGGGGGGGTCTTTCCTTTGATTGTTCAATCACTATATCAGAAGAATCATAAATCACCCGGTCTAACCTCCCATCACTTCTCACAAAGTCCACTTAACCTCATCTTATTCAGATCACTTCCAATAAGCTGAACAGAGATATCGGTGGTCCCAATCCGTTCGAATGTATATACGGGGCAAAGGAAAGATTGGGTATCTGACTAGAGATATTGTAGAATGTTCAAACCTAAATTTTAACTACTTTTTAGTCATTAATTTCGACATAAAAAAATCTGAACTAACTTTAGTTCTTACAAAAAATAATTGAATCATTTTTCATATAGATTTTTAGCATTCATGCATTGTATTTCGCATTTAATTGGACCAATGCTGAGGAATAGCTAGATTAACACGCGGTGAACTACAGCCTTTTTGAAAAAAAAAAAAAATCGGCCGAGGGAGCCGTTGTGCCGAAAATCACAAGGCCATAGGACCTATTTTGGGATTTGATTCAGCTCATTGCACTTTAATTAACCAAAAAGGCTTAAATATGAACCCATGAGGGCATTAAAATATGAATCAAGCCCATTGCACTTATTAAATGGCCAAAATTGCATAAATTAAATGTCAAGTGAAAATTTAATTAATTGAAAATTTGCAGAACAATTAAGTTTTTAATTCTAGGGTTTCCAAACCTAGCTCTATATAATGCTTGTTGTCACGTTGAAAAAGGGGAAGGCCACAAAAAAAATTCACAATAGACGCGGCCACAGCAGATCTCACGGACAAAAGGGGAAAAGAGAGAAAACGGGAGGTGGGTCTCCCTCTCCCCTTCTCAAGTAACGCTTAACACAAGCAGAGAAGTTGGGCAGAGTGGATTTGGAACTCGTAACGGTGTCTACGAGCCACCATTGGTAATCCCAACAAGTCGACCGGTACTCGTCAACGCAGCAAATCAGTCCAGCATTGTCTTCGGTGGTCCTGCGATCTTGACAAACGAAGGTCTCCAGTGAGTCATTACCACCTGTCATCTTCTTGACATTGTCGCTGCTCCCTTTGCTGTTCGAGCTATCATGTGAGGACCAGCTTTCAAGGTCCCATCGGGTGTTTCTCATGAACCACTGAACCGGAAGTTGAGCCTTCATGAGCCACCGAGAGCGACAAGTTATCTGCCACAGCCCAATTCCACCAAGAATTGATAGAAGTTAAGAGGACATGAGTCTAGGCGTTGAGTCTGTTTTCTTTTGAAATTTTGTCCAGATTTGTTAACTATATTGCAGATTTCACGTTCTTACTTAATGTCTTCAAAGTACACCCTGGAAATTTAGAGGGATTCTCACTCAGAATTAACGTAAGGAGAGAGAGGGAGTCGTGGCAAAATTCCTATTCACACGGCCGTGACCTACTGCGCCCACAGGAGAAGACTTCGCTGGATTGCATTGAATAGTGTCCACCTCAATTTCATCTCTAGAGGTCCACGGAAATCAACTCTGAGATACTTGGAGATTCATGCAAACTGGACAGATTTCATGCAGAATTTCTAAGCATTCCAGATGTACCCGAGACCACCAATGACTCGGTTACTTGTTTTTTTACTGAGCTTTCATTTGTCGTAGTTTTTTTTTTCTTTTTTTTAGGATGAAATTTTGTCCAGATTTGTTAACTATATTGCAGATTTCACGTTCTTACTTAATGTCTTCAAAGTACACCCTGGAAATTGGGAGGGATTCTCACTCAGAATTAACGTAAGGAGAGGGAGGGAGTTGGGGCAAAGTTCCTATTCACGCGGCCGTGACCTACTGTGCCCACAGGAGAAGACTTCTCTGGATCGCATTGAATAGTGTCCACCTCAATTTCATCTCTGGAGGTCCACTGAAAACTACTCTAAGATACTTGGAGATTCATGCAAAATGGACAAATTTCATGCAGATTTTCTAAGCATTGCAGATGTACCCGAGACCACCAATGACTCGGTTACTTGTTTTTTTACTGAGCTTTCATTTGTCTGAAGTTTTTTTTTCTTTTCTTTTAGGTTGAAATTTTGTCCAGATTTGTTAACTATATTGCAGATTTCACGTTCTTACTTCATGTCTTCAAAGTACACCCTGGAAATTGGGAGGGATTCTCACTCAGAATTAACGTAAGGAGAGAGAGGGAGTCGTGGCAAAGTCCCTATCCACACGGCCGTGACCTGCTGCGCCCACAGGAGAAGACTTCGCTGGATTGCATTGAATTGTGTCCACCTCAATTTCATCTCTGGAGGTCCACGGAAAACTACTCTGAGATACTTGGAGATTCATGCAAACTGGACAAATTTCATGCAAATTTTCTAAGCATTCCAGATGTACCCGAGAACACCAATGACTCGGTTACTTGTTTTTTTACTGAGCTTTCATTTGTCTGCAGTTTTTTTTTTTTTTTCCTCTTTTCTTTGGTTGAATCCAACTACCGCACCTAAGCAGCCCCACGGTCAACCCACTAGCCACAAGTCCCACTGATCGGCTCATGAGCTCAAGTTTGGTCGTCAAGTTTCGTGCAAGTCAGATTAGGAAAGCTCAATCTTGAGGATTAAGGTTGGTTTCCTATCTTGAATTTTAATGTACATTCACTTACCTATTTGGTTATATTTTCCATTAAAGTGGATATCTTTTCAAAATGTAGATTGATTAGCAAATTTGTTTCCTAATCTACAACTTCCCACACAATCAAGAAAATCCATCTTTAGGATTATTTATGGAATATTTGATTAGACAAGGAATTTTGGTTAATTGTTAACCATATGATTACGGATTAAAGATTGACTTAAATATTTGCGAAATTTTTTCAAAAATTGATTGATATATCCACTTTCTTGATTGAATTGATTGGCATATTCACTTTTCTAAACTGATTTGAATTGCTTGATTGTCATTTTTTTAGAATATATTCATCGTATGATGTGATCTTGAAAAATTCTTAAAAAATTCCATTCATTCATTTTTCATATTTCAAAATTGCATCTTTTAAAAAATAGCATTATGTAAATATTTAGGTTGGATTGCATTTTAGGATAGAAATTGCACGTTTAAATAGAATTTCATCTTCAGAATAATCTATATTTAATATATTAGGGTTTAGGCTAATTTAAACTCCAAAGTATGCAAGATAAGCATTGTTTTGGCATAGTTCTATTTTAGGTAATTAATTCATCCGAAAATAAAAATAAAAAATATCCTTGCCAAGTCATCCATGCCATGTCATCTTTGCCATGCCATCCTTGCCATGACATATTAGATTGCCTATTAGCTTGCATTTCATATTGAATCGCATGTTTAGTTTTTAATTAATTTACATGTGACATGTTTAATTAAATTCAACATTCTCCATAACTGATGGAGCGGTTTGTGGCCAAAGTATCGGCTGCGGATGTAAAACCAATCATCAAAATGACAATGAACATGGAGAATGAGATCTTTGCCATTGTTTGCAGATGTCCTCTTCTAAGTTCTAACCCCATGTTTATAAGTAAACCATTTCAAACTTACCCACAAGTTGAACACAACTCATACGGTTCCTCAAAATCTAAACATTTTTTTATTGCTTTCCGCCTTAAGATTTAACTGTTCTTTGTCTGGTTTTGCGCGTATATTCCCCTGGTTCTCCGTTCTTAACTCTGACTTACTTTTTCCCTCTCCAAATGTCCGTGTTCCGCTTCATCCACTTTGTTTATAGCTTCTTTTTTATGGACTTTGCTAGCACAAAAGTCTTTAGATAACTGTGATAATAATAATGTATTGTAAGTCACAAATTCTTAAAAGAGTAGACCTCACAATAATTTTAATTCATTATTACTTTTTGTGGTCCAAAATAGATCGTTAGCATAACAATCAACCGTTACATGATCAATTCCCTTTTTGGATTCCAGTTTTATTCTGAAAGGCAGGAACTCAGTACTCATGCACGAGTTTTCACTTCGGCCATGTTCGTACCTCCTACTTTTCCAGCTGAACCGTACAACGTCAGTTGAAACTCAGACATTTTGACATGAACGTAATACGTCCGTCTCTATCGAATCCATCAATTCCCGGTCAAGGATAACTTCAGAGTCGACCATGCCCGCTTGGACCTCATGCAAATACATGGGAAATTAACACACTGGAGCGGCGTTGGGGTTAACTTTCTTCCCGGGTCGTTTTAACCATAAAATGGGTTGGACGGTTATGGAAAAAAACCAAAAAAAACAAAAAAACAAAAAAAAAGGGCAGCAGCCGCCGTTTGTGGAGGCTGTCACGCGGAAAGAAGGGATTATGAAAAAATGAGACACGTGATTTGTTTCCTCAAAGAGTAATTTACATATCCGACATCAGTCGGACAATGATTATATAAAGTGATAAAAGAGAGAGCGAAAAAAAAAGCATGGAAAATGATTTACAAAGATATATTATACAAAAATGAGAATGTCTTGATACTGATCTGATATAGACCTATCGTTTGATAATTATAATTTAAAACATTGGTATAATGAACAATCATGGACGTGGAATTAGGGATTGTAGTAAATGGAATAAAAGTTGCATCCTTATAATTGAAAAAATCTAAAATGGACCACTGTTTGTGAAGTGGAAGTCCATAGACCCACTTATAGTTCCTTCCATCAAGAATCATGCGCAAGGCTGTCAGGGTACGAGGGCCCGTCTTTCACCTTAGGATCCTTAATCATTGTCCAAGACGGAGCAAAAAATCTGAAGGATGCCCATTTTTGGATTTTACTATGATTACTTGGACTATTAAAGTTCGTAATATCCATCGGTTTGCATCAGCATTGGACTACGAGAACGATCTACCGAGCCTATTAAACCAATCGAAGCACCGCAGCTTTGAGTTCATAGCGACATCCGCCTTAATCGAAGATCAGGCTACCTCCAATGCTGATTCTCCTTTTTCTAAGCTTTACACACCACAATGTATCCGGAAAAATCATCAAAACAATTATAAATTTATTGCAATTGTGTCAATTCAATCATAAATATTTTTTTTGCTAATTTAATCCTAAATTTTTTGCATTTTTGCCAATTCAGTCTATTAGCCAACTTCGGCTAGAAATTACTATTGTGGACACCGGCCGGCTTACATGGCATCATCGGCACTAACGTGAATAATTGTTACAATTTTTTTGTTCATAATTTTTTTTATAAAATTTTCTTGTTTTCTTTTCTTTTATTTCTTTTTCTTCCCTTATTCCTCCCCAGTCATCAGCCTCCTCGATGACCCGCAAGCAGCAAAGGCCAAGGGCTAGCGAGGCTCACCTTTGCAGTGGTGAGATCACCCTCACCAGCTTTGGGTGAGGCTCGACAAAGGCTGGCCTTTGCCCAATCTAGGCGAGGTCAGCTGTTGCCTATTGCCAATACACTAGCCATCGAGGAGGCCAGCAACTGTGAAGGAAGGAAAAGAAAAGAAAAGAAAAGAGATAGATAAAAAAAAATCATAAAAATATATAAAATTTTCTACGTCTCGTGCCAAGATGTGGTGCGCCACCTCTAATTTGTGCTTCCATTAGGTTAAATTCAAATTTATTTATCGCAAGCGGAAGTCAACATCATATTGATTGCACACCCAAAGGACGAACCTGGAAATTTATTTAAAAACAAGGCATCCGCTAATTACATAAAGACTACCATAATTAAACACAGATTGACACACAAACAACCGTGCCATCTCACGGGAGAAATCTGACCTACGCCTGGAGAGGTTCAAAGGCGCTCCTAATCCCTTCTAAAAGGTGACTTAGGTCTCATACGCCTACACCAACCTACACCACTGAAGTCTACTTAATGAACACCGAGTCGGACGATGAAAAACGGCATCCTCGGTCCAGGGTTGCATCTAATAGGTGTTCCATAAGGTAGTGAGGCGGAATTCATATAATTGTCCAAAGTAATAACAACATGAGCAAAGTTAGCAAATGTATCATCAGAAATCTTACACCATTCAATTCATGGATTCCTCACAAATTACAATTCGCTTCCAATATATTCATCCCAAGTACGGACACTAATCCAACCATAGCTGGTTTTGAAGAGTTCATACAATGCAGGGCTATGCATTATGAATGTGCACATGATTTTTCAGTTAAATTCCATTTAGTATTTCAGAACTCTCTCTCACCCATCAAGACCCATGGATTTCTCACAATCCGCGCATGGTGCTTCAAGAATACTCATTGGGCATCTCAACTCCTGAGGTTTCCCTAAATCCCACATAGGGGCTTCCTTTTACATGAAGGGGCTTCCCAAACACGTGGGGTATCATCAGGTCATAGACACCGATAGGTTCATTCACAACTTTTTATTTATGTGTTTGACACCTAAATTTTGACTTTATTCACTTAAGTACATAAAAAATGAGAATTAGTTCTCACCAAAATTAATTTTTTCATGCATTGCATATTTAATTTTTTGTCGGTCATGCATTTTATTATAGCTAACGACGGAGGATTTGAGCTTAAATTGACAGACGATTGGACTGAGCGTGAGGGAGGTATGCCGAAAGCCTTATGAAGATTTGGACTTAAAAGAAATTTTTCCACAGGGACTGAATTGCAATACATAAACTTCAGGGACTGAATTGTAAATACATAAAATTTTAGGGATTATTTTGCAAAAAGAGTTAGTGGAGAAATTAGAAAGGAAGATGGAGAAGGGAAGATATAGAAGGAAGGAAGATGGAGAAATTAGAAGGGGAGATGGAGAATGGAAGATGGTGGATTTAGAAGGAAGATGAAGAATTAGAATGGAAGATGAAAATAAGAATGGAAGATGAAGATGAAGAAAGGGAGATGGAAAGAGTTGTCTATAAAAAAAGAGGAGAGAAGAGATTTTGAAAGGAAAAAAAAATTTGGAGAGATTTCAAGAGAAAAATTTTGAGAGAGAAAAATTCGCCGCCGTGGAACAAGCCTTGGCGACGCGACGATTCATCTCCAACGAGCTCTAGGCGCATCAGCATGTGCAATTATCTGGTAACTCAATTTTTCGTGTTTAGATGACGAAATCTCGAAAACCAATATACTGAACATTCGTAGATGACTTCGAGATCTTCGATTTGATATATTATGGGCGTGAAAATGGACGTCGTTTGCTATGTCAAAAGGGTCCCGAAATTGAGAAGCAGAAATCTGGAAATATGGTGATCAGAACCTGAGATGGAATTTTTCTAATCTGACCTTTCACGCTAAATGAATTTCCATGGGTTATTCTAGACTTCGTTTCATAAAGACCTCTTCATGACATTTTTCATAAGATCTTAATGCATAACATATAAAAAATACAAAAATATTCATGCACGTTTCGTATTTTTAATGCATTTAATGAAATCATGCAATTCTGTTGGCGTCCTTGAGTCTGAGTATTTTTCTGTGCGTGGTCATATTGATTCGTAGTTATTCATGTTTAAAGTCTTCTTTTGAAACTTCACAAAAATGAAAGTTGTTCATTGGGGTTTTGTTTAGTAGACTGGAAAGTTTGGTGCATTAATTTTGAGATTTGAGTGTCCATTTGAGTTTAATCCTGAAGTATGTCTGTTCTGTGAAATTCGTTTGTTTGCTGCTGAGCTCTCATGAAAGACCATTTTCCTACACGAAAATGAGTGTCTCTTCAATAAGAATGTAAAACATGAAAGTTGTCAACGACACATTTTCACATCCACATAAAAAATCTCAGAATTTTTGCATACATTTCATTATTTCTTTTGTATTTTATGGTTACTGCTTTCTCCCTAAGAATGTTCATGGACAGTATGGTTTAATTCGTATTTTTTGTGTTAATACATTGGAAAATGTAAAAAATGGTCTCAATGAAGTTTAATCAGCACGTGTTAACTTTCTTTGAGCGTTTGAATTGTCTTAACTCATTGGTGATTGTGCATGTCCGATTAGATAGTTCATTATTTTCATTTGGCTTTGGCCCGATGCTTTGAAGACTGGAGGATGACCGATGTCCATTCCGGTCCGTTTTGTTGTACTCCCGACCCACGAAGTTTGGCGACGGGTGTTTTGATCGATGTCCATTCCGGTCCATTTTGTTGTATTCCCGATCATGTCTCGGGTTTTATTTAATTGGTCTGTAATTATTTGCCCGACGAGTTGCGGGTTTTATTTTCACCGTCCTTAGGGTAGTTTTACTTTACCTGCCCTCTCTTCACATCTTTGTTTGCTTTGGGTGATTTTTTTTTATTATATAATACAATCGAAAATCTAAAAAAATTCATAAAAGAAAACCCAAAAAGAATTGCACCTTTGAACCTCAAGTGAAAATTCATCAAAATTGCCAAATTGAACATTTTCATGAAATTGGTACCGAAAGGGCGTTAATTGAAAAATTAGCGTAATCAATTCCCCAAACTCATTAATCTCTGGTTCGTAGGAATAAAGTATTTCTCCCGATGCTTTATTTAGGTGTCTAATCACCTACCCAAAATGATTAGTGGCGACTCCAAGATAAATCCTTCTTTTTGATGAAATTGAACCTAAGTCACGATTTGGTAGAACTCGGGAGAGTTCGAGCTATGCTAGTTAATTCAATTTATTAACATGGTAATCCATTAACTTTAAAATTGGGAAACCGAATTTTTAGGTCGCGACATATGGTACTCTCACACTTGTGATCTTTACATGATATGCAAATGCACATGATCCATTACCATGCAACAGCACACTACTACCCATTATGTATGAGAATCAATCTCACATAAAACTCGCACACTACTAAACTGAACAACACAAATCAGTGTACGACCACTACTAAACAGATTCGGTCACATTCTGTTTGCATTAATTAAAATTATCAATTAAATCTTTAAAATCATGGAAATTCACAAGATGATAGTTCAATGTGTGCTGAGTAATTTTTGTTCACAACTTTTTCTCATTTGGACTATGGAAATGTGATTTTTCAGTACGAAAGCTGCTCCTAAAAATTAGTTCTATACACTAATCGAATTTCCTCTTTTCAGCAAGTAAAATAGTCCCAAAAATCATGAAGTCTTAATCATGTTGTAAGTAATGCACAAAGTACATATATGGCTTGAAGTGGGCGTCCAGGCAATGGTAACTTAGATTTATTTCATCGAGAGAGTAAAAACAGACCTCAAAAACAAATATAGAACCAATCGAAAGATTAGACCTTTATTTAGTTTAAACGATCCCAAAACTCCAAATTTATATACATTATAGATAATATGTTACCTTAAAATTTTATGTTTGATATCAGTTAATATAAGCTCACAGAAAACAGTATAAAACACAAGCACAGAAGGTCAGATCAGACTCAAGTTCAGCACAAATAAAACCATGAAAGTCAAGGCCTTTTGGTTGACCCGATGAACTCCAAAAATTTTAAATTAATTTATGTTGTATTTTAAAGTTGCTTGACAGTAATTTTTATGTTTAATTTCGGCCAGATCTATCCACAAAAATGATAGACTCTAAAGGTCATAAGAGATTCGAAATATGAATAACATAAAATGAACATGCAAGACCAATTCCCATTCTCCTTGCCAAAACCGACCACGACCAGTACATAGACCTCCATATAACCTCCATTTACAACATATAACAAGTACCATCAAGTCAACAATGATACTTCAATCAAACAATCATATGATCAAACTATGTAACATAAAGAAAAAGAAGACGCCTGCCTTTGAGCCTTAAAGCCTTAACCTTCACCTCCTAAAGAGAGTTTTTGAGTGAATATGAGAGCAAGAATGGGCATAAATGGGGGAGGGGTTTGGCCATATCATGGAATAAGAAGAAGATGAATCTTGAGTACAAGTTTCAAGTTGTCATAAAATCTTATTGGACACAATGGGTAGTGTGATAGTAACTTTGCGTAAAATCATGATGGGTAATTGAGTGAAAATTGGGCACAATTCCTTAGGAATTTTTTGGCCAAAGAGAGGTGGATATGTCTATTTTGGCCTTGGTAATCCAATTATGCACATTTAAACTCCAAATTGACTATAATTTGTACTATAGCCCTTACATCTTACTTTAGATGTCTAATTAACATTGTCATCCCTCATTGACCTCTGATATATTTAATTAATGATAATTGATATCTAGTCTAATGCCATGATCATATATAATCGATTAGGAACCAAATCCCAATTGTCACAATTTATCTATGTTCTCTTGGCAATTTGTCGCTCCAAGGTTTAAGTTAGTACTCTAGCTACTCTCATTAACCACATGACATATTCCAATTATGTCACTTCAATTCTAATATCGTCATTGCCTTTGATTGTTTAGGCAAAATTCAAGATGTCCCACACACATAGACCTGACTACGCCAATGTTCACATCAGTAATTTTCAAACCAAGTTGGCCAAAATGGAACTGAATTAGTACAAATACAAAAGGTTTAAGACTAAATTGACCAAAAAAAAAGTTTAATGCTGAATTGGCACATTGTAATATGTTTATGTTTTTTATGTTAATTATCCCATGTAGTTTTCGACCGAAGTAATCCACCAATATTTGAACTTGATTGACACCGATATATTTATTTTCATCCTGGTATGGAAAAATCACCAAAAAAATTCCCAACTTATTGCAATTGTGTCAATTTTATTTTAAACTTTTTTTTTGTCAATTGAGTCCTAAACGGCATTTATGTCGATTCAATCCATCTAGCCAATGTTGTTGAATATCACTGACATGGACATCATCTGTCTTATGTGATGTGGCCGGCACTGATTTAGAAAACTTTGAATAAAAGTAAAAACTTTTAATAGTTATTTTATATTTAATTTTTCTTTTTTTTTTCTTTCCTTTCTTTTCTTCTCTTCCCTTCTTACTCTAGCTATTACCAGGCCTCAACAATAGCTAACAACTAGCCATAAGGAGACCTTGCCACCTCATGGAAGCAAGGTCTTGGTGAGGCTTGACCTCATGGTCGCTAGGTGAGGTTAGCCTCACCAGCGGCTATCAAGGCTTGCTCAAAGTAGATCTGGCAAGGCTCTAGCTCACCAGTTGGCAAGGAGGTCGGACCTCACCTCGCGATAGCAAGGTCAATCTAGTTTAGGCGGCTTTGCTAGAGACCATTGAGTTCCGGGGACCTACTAGAGATAAGGGAGAAAAAAAAAGAAGAAGAAAAAAAAGAATAAGAATAAATACATAAATAATCGAAATCGTATTAATTTATTATTAAAAACTGTCACATAGCACCGACAATGCCACATTGGACTGTTGGCATCATGTTAGCGATTTCCTACTAAATTGATCAGATGGATTGAATTGGCACAAATTGCAAAAAAAAAAACGTTTAGCATTAGTTGGCAAAAAAAATAGGTTTATAAGCTGAATTGTCAAATGCAATAAATTTGAAACTTTTTTGGTAATTTTTCCTAAATCAACCAATGACTTCTTATATAGCAAGTCCTTAAGAATATTTAATTGTAGGGTTAATACCATGAAAAATCCCAAAACTGTCACCTGTGACAAATTTATCCTAAACAATTTTTTTATCATGAAAAACCCTAAGAAGGGATTATGAAGAATGAGACAGGTGAGTTGTTTGCTCAAAGGGTTGTTTACATATCAAACTTATCGCGAATGTCATTTGTCTAAGGATTATACAAAGTGATAAGATAAGAAAAAGATAGGAAAAATGTTATGACATTATTTTACTTTATATTCGAGCGTAAATGAGAGAGCTTTTATATTTATTTGAGATGGCCAAAGCAATCAGGGTATGCAATTAATACCATCTTTGGGTTACTTCTTTTTGGTTTTGTTTTTCCTTCTTGTGGAGTGAAATTAATTGTTTTGTTCCGTCTGGTGGTTATTATAATTCCGGTTTATCATTTTGTTACAATGACATATTGGAAGCTGGTAAGTCGACATAAACTCCGATCAATCTGACTGTTCGGCTCTGGTCACAAGGTCCCTGAAGACTTTTTGACAGATTTTGGGTAAGCATTTGGTGAAAAAGCCTAACATAGCCCAATCGGGCCCTAGTCAAAGCCTAGCTCAACCAGACTTGAAGAACTGCGTATAGAAATTTTGTTATAGACAGGCTTGGTAAAAATTTAGGACCGACCTTAAGGCCCAGCCCAGCTCGAGTCACTTAATGATTACCTCCAATTTGAAAATGATTTTATTGTGTTTGAATGGTTTATCGATCTTATATTATCGACAATGATCAGAGAAAAAATTTCACAAAATTTAATCAATTCAACTATATGATATCAAATTTATAAGATATAAAGTTAGATTTATTTTTGTCTTTCTTAGCTTCCACTTTCAAGTAGTTCTTCCCATCTTTATGCTTGACATAGAAATCATGCTTCTTAAGAGAAATTATGTGACCTATGTACTGTGAAATGCATGTGTGAGTTGTGTAGAGAAGTCTCATGTTAGAGAATTGATGTGGTATGAAGCAATTAATATATCCCAATTAGCCCAAACTCATTGGCTTAAGATTTTGAGTGAATGTAGTCCAACTAGATATGTTGACAAACTCGGATTTGGGTTCCCTCTTGGCAATCTACTCTAGTGATAGTATTGGGCTTCTGCGACGCCCTCACAATAATTGGTATCAAAGCCAGTAGTAAATTGGTAGAGCCCCAATCTATTTCGGTGTTTAGTAAATATCTTAAGAAAGGAATCTAGTGACTAGCATGGTTTTCCGAGCGGTGGATGTTGTCGTGGATTAATACTAGCCCGATGACAGGCTTCATGGCTTGGTCTAGAGAAAAAGACTAGGGATGAAGTTGAGCGTTGATGGAGATTCAAGTTGAGATATCTTGATTTAGAAGGATACCTAGATTAAGGGAAATAGACCTAACACTGAGCTCGCACATTAGGAGGAGATTGTTGAGATACATGTGTGAGTTGTGCTAAAGAATCTAGTGACCAGCATGGTTTCCGAGCGGTGGATGTTGTCGTGGATTAATACTAGCCCGATGACAGGCTTCATGGCTTGGTCTAGAGAAAAAGACTAGGGATGAAGTTGAGCGTTGATGGAGATTCAAGTTGAGATATCTTGATTTAGAAGGATACCTAGATTAAGGGAAATAGACCTAACACTGAGCTCGCACATTAGGAGGAGATTGTTGAGATACATGTGTGAGTTGTGCTAAAGAAATCTCATAATGGAGAATTTATGTGGTGTGATGCAATTAATCTATCCAAATTGGCACATAACTCATTGGATTAAGTTTTAAGTGAAAGTGAGTTCAGCTAGATATGTTAATTGGCTCGAACTTGAACTCTATCTTGGCAATCTCCTCAAATGAAGGAATTGGCTTTCTACTGCGCGCTCACAACATCTACCAAGTCAGGTAATATAAACCTGCGAAAGTTTCATAAAATTCTCGCCATGACAACATATTTATTGGTATTCTCCTTATGCATCCCTCTGTCGAATTAAGCAAGTCCCACTCTTCTTGTGAATTAGGCATAAAACCCTGCAAGCAGAGGCATCTCTGATACTTTGCAATTTGGCCTTGCTAAACAATTGTGATACATATCTCCCTCGCAGAAACCTAGTAATCTGTCCGCTGCAACCGATAGCCCCGGCAACGGTGGAATGACGATGGAAGTGTACAAGAAGAAAAAGAAACTTCCACTGAAAAATGTGGACAGCGACGATGTTATGATACAAAAGAACAAAAAATGTTTTACCAAAATTGATGTATGTCGGCCCGATGTTCATGTTCTTTCCTGTTCGAATGAGGCATCACCTGAGCAACAAAATTATTCTACGAAACTAGATTTCTATTTTCTACTATTCCGTGTCTGAAAATACCAAATGTTCATCTGCAGTGATAATAATTTAAAACCATTGATGAATTTGAAGACCCGTTGGTTATTAAATTTTGACCAGTAACTTATTTAGCCTATAACATGTTAGTAAGTGGCTAATGTTTATATATAAAAAAACCGACAGGTATTTAGCGTATAATGTGCTTGAATCCATTTAGCAAGTTTTCTCCTTTGAGTAAGTTTCCATAAATTGTCAATAAGCTATTGGATCAGTTGATACTATCCAAACAATCAAATAAACATAAGTAACTAACTCAAACATCAGTCCTTTCATTTAAGAGTTGGTAAATTAAATTCTTCAAACAAATATTGGTAAAGTTGCTGAAGCAGTTGACATTTTTGAAAATATTTGGTAATTCAAGAATTAAAAATTTAACATGTCGGTAATTTCAACAAATAAATGTTAGCAAATTGAAGTTGGTAATTTCCTAGCTCCAATAAAAAAGAACCCCCCACGGATCTTTCCCCCTGACGAATTGGATCAATAGTTTCAGGCTAAAGTTATTCACCAAAACTCAGAAGTGTTTTAATAATTCACTTTACATGAAAAAAAAAAAGTCTATTTATATAGAGACAATAATTAAAAAAAACAGTCAATTACTACAACATCAGACAAGCTAAAATCTATCTGACTTGGCAAGAACCTGGTCATCGGATTGCGATTGCTCATATTCAGAATGGTCATAATGCGCTATAAGATTGGGCTTGCAAATTTCAACAATTACATTGCACATATGAACACTGTCGGAGAAGATGGTCTAAAGAAAACAAAATCGAGTCCATGGGTCACCTGGAACATTTTTCACAGACTGGCTTTTTAAATTGATATTGCAGAACCTTATCATTGAAATTTAGTTTTCCCCAGCAAACCATAATCTACTAAAGGGCCCAATTTTTAAAAAAAAATTTGACATTTAATTGGGTTATCAAACAAGCTATATTCGACAGGATAAACATTTAGAGAAGAATTTCAATCTTTCTTATTACATTGGTAGATGCCTAAAACCTACCAATGATGTTCATCATTCCATAATTGGTAACAAGTTAATCTAATTCAATACTCCATATTCAGCTATTTATCAAACAACGTCGCTCGTTGGTTTGGATTTAAAGCCAAAAAAACAAAAAAAATGGTCTCCTCCCAAAATTTAAAAAATTATTCAAATTTTAATATGTGTGTGTGTGTGTGTGTGTGTGTGTGAGTCTACGTGTTAAAAATTGGGTGTTATGGAAGGTTTTTGGAGTTTCGGTTTAAAAGAAAACCTATCAAAGCACGTGACCCATGAGATATAGTAAGGACTTGATCAGAACCTAAGTACTCTTTTTGTTCTCGCTTCTTTTTTTGTTAGCTGCAAAGATTCTCGCCAAGCCAAGTTGGAGATTTTAGAGTTTAGGTCGCCATCTAGTAATATGTTTCTTGTCTTAAGATCTCGGTGGATTACTTGAAGTTAGGAAGCATGGTGGAGCTAGAGAAGTCCCCTTGCGATACCAAACAACAATGTGAAACTGCTTTCGCCATGTCAACAACAGCCGTTATTCTTAATCAGTGGAAGGCTCAAAATTCGCATGGTCAATCTCAAGAAAAATAACTAAACAAAATGCTAACTTACATTAGTGTCGCAATGAAAGAAAATCATTTGATCGGTAGGGAACTAAAAATTGAAATTGCGTGATCAAATATGAAGTAATTCAAGCTCTTGTTATCAAGTAAAGCAAAACCAAGACAAAACAAGAAATTGTGCCCTAGCCTTGCAAGTGTCACGAGCACGACACAGTTGCCCAACAAGTGAACCCACATTTGCCTCACGACCCATCTTTTTACTGCACACGCACTGGAGAGTAGGATCGGGTTTTGGCGGGCAAACGTTTCACTCCGTCTCAATCTCTCTCTCTCTCTTTCTCTCTCGAACACATCCTGTTCCGATTCCGACGTAAGAGGATCTCTCGCTTGCTCTTCTTACACGATTTGTTGAATCACCGGCAATTTCCCGACTGTATAGTCAAGAGTAGCAGATTTACGGATATCACATAGTGCTCAATTTTGAGTTACCTCATCTCTCTAGACACGTTTTTAAGTATTGAACAATCGACTGAAAAAAACACAGTAAACATAATACCTGCATAGCTTACTGGTGTAGGCAAGAACACAGTGCGACCGATGCTAATTCTAAGCACTTGATTTTACTAAATAGACAGACAATACATGGTCGAGCTCAAATTGGGCATTCACAATCACAAAAGATTATAACAAAATCATTGATGAGGAAGCGAATAAATGCGATTATAATATCAACAGCTCTACGGACTCCATGTCGTTATGAGCTAGGGAATTCTTGATTTTTAAATAACAAACTTGGTTTTTTTTACCTCCACATGTAAACATGCAAACGTTGTGTTAAAACACACTTGATTTGTTGCTACACCATGTGCGAAATCGATTTATCCACTGAATCAAATAAATAAAATAGTGGCGCCGAACCTTAGCATGATCAAGACCACCCGGCATAGATGCCTAGACGGTGCACAGGGTCCAATCAAGCAGTAGATCAGAATGACCAAAGTTCGAGGTGTGCCCAAAGCTTTTTACATTACCATTTTAAATGTATGACGAGTTAAAAATGCGCCAAAGACCCCGAGAGAAGCACAACATGTGCACAACACATTAAGTTAATTTGGCATGTGAATTCGTTGAGCTTACGTCCAGAGATTTTAACAACATATGCATTTTTGGCTCGATACTAGTGACCGGCATGATTCGCTCGGGTCTATGACATCGGCTGGAGGCTGAAAGTGGAGAGGATGGCGATAAATAGGGCAAATAACCTTTTGCGTTTATGCATGGACCTAAAAGAAAAGCTTCTGCATTTCTGCCACGAAATTATAGAGTGAAAGGGGTGAGATGGTTGCGAGTTAGGGGAAACATGAATCGACGCCTAAAGATTTATACGAAACCTGTGATGAGATCCCTAATTTCTGCTCGATAAAGGTAATAAAGAAGTAAATGGTAAATTCTTTCTCGAGCATTCTCTATGGAGCTACACTCCATAATACACTGAGAT
>JAGVVM010006358.1:0-24888 GCA_019149425.1 Psidium friedrichsthalianum
CTTTTTCTTAGTGAGCCCTGTAAATGCCGTTCATCATTTGCTTTTTTTTTTTTTTGCCTCTTGTCCCCCATTAAGATACCCTCTTTCGGCCAAGCTTTCTTTTTTTTCTTCTTTTTTTTATCATACTCGGGTGAGTGGAGTGTCATAGCTTGATGGTGGGAGATGATGATCCCTCATGATGGTCAACTTTTCTTTTTTTACCGAGCCTCCCCCCACTTTCGACAAACATGATGAAGTCCACCCACTAGAGTCCTCCATAATTCTCCTTTGTTCCTCTTGTTACACCTCAAAGAGAAAAACATCCCAAATTCGAAGAGCAGGTGAAATGGGAAAGAGTACGCGAACACGATGATGAAACAATTGACTTGCATACATACTGGGATTTATCATTTCTTCACTAAAAATGCTCCCCCAGCAGCGTGCCTCTCAAATTCCACATAGTCAATCTAAGTTTAAATCCTTGCCGTCGATGCAAAAAATGCAAATGAAGAAAAAATAAATATGCAATGCATGGAGAAATATTTTGGTGAAAATTAATTCTCAATTTTGTGTAATATGAATGAAAAAAGAAAACACAAAATTAGGTGTTTAACACTCATGCAATCCGATTGGCCCATAATCCAGGGTTATTATTAGCCTCATTGTGGGCTTTACCCCACCGCCTAAAAGTTCTCTAGCAATAACTCAATCTAACCCTTAATGTCCAGCACAATTTAGGCCTAAAATTCTCAAATGTCGATTCCTTGCAAATTCCGTATCCACAATCTGTTTCTAAGGTTAGCCATCAGAACTCCAATTGAAGCCTATCAAGATATCTTCCTCAATATTCTTCACTCGCCATTTGCTTTCCTGTCAATCCTATCAACCTAGGCTTGCAGTTCCACTAAAGACCATTATGACATCAAGTGCAATTGGCGATGCTCGATTCATTCACCCCTTCTGATCACTGTTCACCTCAAAGTTAACTCGGAGAATCCGACCAGCTCTACACCATGTTATTTCTCATTTTACCTTTCCTAGGAACTTCTCTATACCCATTGGGGCTGTCATTAGAAACCAAAGTTTAAACTATGAAGTATCACATAAATCTTGACCTAGGATCTGTAACCATCAAACGTCGAAGTTTCATGTTCTTAATCGCACCGAATGGTTATCCATTGAACTCTCACAATTCAAGCCTAAGCCTGTATTCTCCAAGTTCATTATCCAACCTATCTCTCATCACTATGCCACATCCTCAAGTTTTGGGCATTAACAGTCTAAGGTCACTATTGTACAATTTCACCAGTTCTTTATTTGTAATTTTTTAGTATCAAACCTCAAATATGACTATCCATCTGAATCCATGCTAAGATTTCTTAGTTCTCGCTACCTCCTTACGAACCTCAATCATACTCTTACTCTGGGCCATCAACAAAATTTGGGAACTAAGACCATTAAATACAGTTTAAGTTCAAACCTATATAATCCACAGATGCCCATCATCTCATACTACCTTATTTTCACTAGCCAAGTCCATCGATAGGTTCTCCTTTGACCAAAATCAAGGTCGTCCAGAGGCTGTGAGTCACCAGTCTACCATTCAGCGCATGGTTCTCTTTGCATTTCGACTATTTATAACCTTCAAGGAGATCAAAATGCCTTATCACAAAGATTACACCATCCTTCAACCACACATAAATCCCAAGAACTAGTTCCTATGATTGTCCTCCTTGGTACGGCGGTGTCTGTCTCGTTGTCCATCTCTGCGAGTAACCTTACATCTTAAGGGCCTTATTGGCCATACTTAAGTACCTCTTCGTCCTATTCATATAAGGGTCTCTCTATTATCCTTGACACATGCTCTGAAAACTTTCACATCTCACTTTCATACTTGTCTACAGATGCTTAGTCTTGATGAAGTCTCAAGAAATTTCCCATCCTCCTTTTTTTTTAGCACCCTTTTCATCTTAGCATCTTAGCAAAGCAAACGCCCTTTTCTCGCTTTTCTATCTAGAAGGAAACTACTTCGGGTCCACCACTTCCATCGGACTCAAATGACTTCATCTTCAAAAAAAAAATTGTTCCACTCACTACTGCACTTGACGAACTCCATTTTCCATTTCCATTCATTCTATTATTCTCATTGGCCCCATTCATGCTGGCCACTGCAGTTTTGGCAGCTTAGGCAACAACGGCAGCTCTTTCTTCAGTCTGCTTGCCTATCAAATTTTCAATTCTTCCAATTCTCTCAAGATCCCATTCATCCCTAGGTCTTCAACTAAAGGGACTTGCAATTTAAACACTTCACCAGACCTTTTGCCCCAAGTACTCATACTCCTATATCCTATTCACATAAGCCTACCATAGTCCCATCAAGGGCTAAAGACCTAGTCCATCTACTCAAGCTTTCGTTCATCATTTCGCCTACCAAAATGTAATGTTATGCCATGCACTTTAAATAAGGTGATGCAGCTTTTAAAACTAGTCAGACTTAGCCCGATACCTAGACTCGTCCCTTTCAATGTATGACTAGGGTCATTTCTATCCCCATTTACATCTTAAAAGCTTGCCAGGAGCTTCCCCTTGTCCGACCTCTTTGCTCGATGATCACTCCCGCCCTCATCAGACCCGGTCGTTACAGTTGTCCCAAGTCATACATCTACAAAGAGAGTCCCATTCCACATGTCTCATACCATGCTTTACTATGATTTTTAGGTGTCTCGTCAATCCCATCCCATATTAAGTTGACATTTTATCAAGTTCAATAAACATGATATACTCGTGCATGCACTTTCTCAAACTTTCTTTTTGATGCAACAATTCGTGCAATGCATAAACGACCTCACTACTACTCATGGTCTAGCAGCACGTGATAGAAAGCTAAAACATATTACCTCTAGCAACAACAACAAACGGATATCTCTATCACACCACAACTGGGATTTAGGCCCTTGCCTTGGGTCCAGGCACACCTGCAGCTTAGCTTATAACATACAGCATCCAACACAACGATTTAGCACAAATCCAGTCAAACAAATCAAGTTAACAAGCACATACGCCACTCAATCAACATGTGACGCGCCCAATCTTAACTTAGACTTAGCGATCTCTCTATTTAATTACCCCATAAATCATCATCCTTATCACTCCAAGCCTCGAATAATCTCTTATCGAACTGACCTTGCTCTGATTCCACTCCGGAAGGGGATGTCACGTCTCGAAACTGCGGGCAACACAACATCCTGCAACTCATCGATCAGCTACGAGAACGACGACCCATGATTCGTCGCAGCGCAATCGACGACTTCAAATAATACGCTAACGGAGGCGAATTACACCCATACATACATAAAGAATAAGTAGAGAAGAGAGACAGATCAACATACAAAAGGCATTTCATTGAAATGATAAAACTAGCATTTAGGTACAACTTTTTCAAAATAAGTACACCACCAGTTGTCCTATGCTAACAAAAGGAGCGAGTACGGCCCACAGATCCACATATCCACATCGCTCCAATCAGATAGAGGTAACTCCTCAGGGTCGGACTCCTCGGGCGTCAATGGATCA
Organism: Psidium friedrichsthalianum; assembly: GCA_019149425.1. Classification (NCBI taxonomy): domain Eukaryota; kingdom Viridiplantae; phylum Streptophyta; class Magnoliopsida; order Myrtales; family Myrtaceae; genus Psidium; species Psidium friedrichsthalianum. The sequence goes on from JAGVVM010006358.1 coordinate 3,553, forward strand.
CTATCCATCGGATCCTCAAAATCTGCTCCGTCTATCTCCATGAGACCAGGCAGACCACTCATGATTAGGGCTTAGGGTCTGAAAATGGAGTATACAACAACAGTGAGTCGAAACTTAGCAAGCTCACCACTAAACCTCGCTCAGGGTGAAGCACACGCTTGGGTCAACTCTAAACATGCAGTTCTAGGTTCTCAATTTACCACTGCCTGACCAAACTAAATAACTGTGTATGTGTATGACCCAACGACACTATAAAGCAGTTAAACAAATATACAATTCACCATTCAATCCATGGCAGCAAATGCAAATGCTCATGCAAAACATACTCAAATTCATTTCCTTTTTATTCTGCAGCACATTCAATTACACGGCTCATTCGGTCCATATCTCAACCCGTAAGGTAGCTAACCAAGACTCAGGTTGACACAACCCCTTTTGTCTGTGTACGAGCAAGTACGCCTTCCGCGCGCACAAGACCCAAGTATACTGTCCCTCTCGGTGCCTCAACCAGCAAGGCATCAAATCCAAGATACAAGTTGGCACCCCTTATCACTTCAGCTATCCCGTGTCATATACGTTCGAGCGCACCATCTTTATCTCTCCAATTTTCCCCTCACTGGGGCACACCCGCATACTGCTCGATTTTATTTAATTTCACGTGCCACATGCTCATGTCATATATGCATGTCCACCATACGTACAAATATATATATAGTTTACTACCAGGCACATTCAAGACGGTTTTCCCTAGCATCAAGCACAAAACATTTTAAGCGAGTAGACAATTCATTCAAGTAAAAGCTCATCATTTCAAAAGCATGGGGAATTCATGATCCGACACTTCACAGTAGCAACTGTCTCATGGAAACGTACATTCAGGTTTACAAATAGCACATACAAGTCATGAACCATGAATAGATCCACTTTTCCATACCCGAAACCCGGTATTCTTAGGCTTTACCTCTAGGTATCACACATAACACTTGAGGGAAGCCTGAGACATCACTTGGACAGCATATTAGAGGCAAGATCAGCAACCAATGACATCCAAACAGCAACTCAAGCGAATAAACTACACATTCCAACCATTTTCTTACTCTAAGCACTCTCTAGAACCCATCTAGAGCTAAACCAAGTCATGTACAACAATCCAAATCAAGGTTTAAAGGTTATGTTTACCTCAAAATAGATTTGAATGACTTGGGAATAGGCCGAACAGAGGTCGAACGACGGCGGTTCTCGATGGTGCAATGGTGGACAAAAATGGCACCGATGGACTACGGCGATGGAGGGCTGACCTTGGCTGGTCAAGAGTGATTCCTAGGCCTAAAAAAAGATAAGAAATGGAGTGAGCAAAAGTCACACGACCATCGGAGTGGCGGTGGCTCCCAGAGGCTCACGGCGTCGACGGGTAGTCCGTGGAGGCTACGGCGGAAAAGCAGGCTGTTCAATGACTAAATAAGCATGAGAGTGACTTTAAGAGACTCACCTAATTGATCAAGACCAAGAGAGACATGGCAAGGTGGGCCGAACAGCAGATGAACGACAGAAGCGGCGGTGGAGTTCAACTCCTCACGACCAGCCTCTGTCCAGCCTAGATCCATGAAAAATAACCACTTACTGACCAACCTACCTTGATATTCTTGAATCCCAAGATCTTATGGACGCATGGGAGAAAATGGGGGTCGATTTGGACCACAGACAAGCGCAAACAAGCCGATTTCCTCCGGGTGCGCGCAAAGACCCGCGGCGATGAGAGGAAACCCAAGAGAGAGAGGGAGAGGAAGAAAGGAAGAAGAAATGAGGGAGAGAGAGGGTGTTAGCTGAAAATGAGGAGACGAAGAGGAGAGAGAAATAGTCTTGCAATTATTTGAAAGGTGTGAGTAAAGTAGATAGGATTAGCTGAGTAAAATGAGGGAAGTGACACTTGATTGATTTGATTGACCTTTGATTGATTTAATGGTGATTTGATGGAGATGACTTGACAAGATCTTGATTGATGTGACGGATCCGATTGGTTTGACAATCGATGAGTCAGTTTCCTCAAGTTTCGTGCAAAATGCACTGAACGGGTAGAGCGCGAACGGACTCATATGTGCGACTACGCTAAACTGACATTCTTTCTAAACCATGAATATTTCTACTGACTATCGAGGGAGTCCATCGCAAATCGGGGGTGAATCGGCCATTCGCAAAGTACTGCTTTATTTCCTTAAATTCTAGAGTGAATCGGTCAACTGCTGAGCTATTTAGGATGACGTCCAGATTTCCAAAGTGATATCATGAAGAGTCGATTATCCAAGCTCAAAATTCATTTCGTGGCCAAATTCACCAGATACGACTTCAGCAAATGCTCATACTAACGGGTGCTGTTAGAAGGTCCTAGATAGCCTTTCCCTTTTGGTTAGTCATCTCGAGGTGATCAATCTTGAGTGAGATTTAACTAAAGCGCATCTCTGAAATATATTCATTATATATTACAAATCTCAAAAATGGATCAAATTTTCAGAATGTCATATTGGCATTGCTTTTACTAGGCACTTTGCTTTTGCTAGCCCTTAAATTATTCACTTACGCCTTTCTCTCTCTCTCTCTCTCTCTCTCTCTCTCTCTCTCTCTCTCTCTCTCTCTCTCTCCCACATAATGAGCTCTAAAGATTTTTCATCTCATGATCTTACTCTCTTTTTGGTAAATCATAAGGAGGTTATCACCAACAGGGCTTAGAAATGAAGATTTTAAGGCTTAAATTGGCTCATCAAAGGATAATGTGTTTGGGATAGAGAAATGAAATACTCTCCCTCACTTCAAGATGTTTCAAGCTTTCATGGGCTATCACATGAAGCTATCACAAAAAAATTAATACAAGTTAGCACAATAATGTCTTAACTTGATCCTTTTCTCCAAAATATCAACCAACGAACCTCCAGACATACCCAATGTGGAGTGGTTTTTTTACAGAGTTGTTTTAAGAATTCTCCCTTTATAGGCTCAAATGAGCTTGCAAAGGATATAATGTGTTTAGGATAAAGAAATGAACATGTCCTTCGTTACTTCAATCCATGTAATCATTGCAAATGGTCCATATATTCATAGACAAAAGGTTTTTATGTCACCCTTCTGCCACTCATCAATCAAGTATGCAGGGAAGTGTTTGGGCATGGTTTGCCTCTTATCTTGAGTTGATCCAATTGAAAGGCTTAAGTGCCCTTATTTGGAGAATTATTCACTTTCATCAAAATTTCAATCTCCATGGAATTGTGATGCATAATGTGTGTTTCACGCATGTCTTGGATAACCTCACAGCTTTTTTGAACGAAAATCCAAATGAAGTGATTTTGAGGATTTTAAAAGTTCTTTCTAATAGCTTAGGCTAGAAATCATTGTAGCCTGGACAAAATTAGAAAGTCCCAAAAATAAGGGATACTTATCTACCTATCATGGTTGAACCTTCATGGGAAACAAAATGATTAAAAGTCAGTGTACGTCCTTACGTTTAAAAGAATTAGAACGATACAACTTTTACCCTTGATTGCAACTTGTGAGCGCCAATTGGTAATCTGCCAAAATAAATCAAACATCATCATGAGTTGAAGTTCATTTCATATGGACATATTTTACCTGTCTCGTAGACTCCTCTTCACCATAGTCTTTTGATCTAGATAAGATCATTTTAAGTTATCCTCTTTATCTAGAAACTTCTTTTGAACCTGCAATACAGAAAAAAGATGCAAATGTATCCATGTATGCATGGAATGCATGTAATAGTCTTTAACGTGACTCAGATAATCGTGGGGAATAGGAGCTGATCAAATCTTTACTTTATTCAGTGGTAGTATTTCTTGACAACATTTGCATTTATAGGATTTGCCAATTGCCTTCTGAATAACATACAGGCCTTCATAATTGGGGATGAACTTGCCCCTAGGATGTGAGGCTTTTGGAAGCGTCTTCTTCTTACTAAATCTGTAACTGTGAAATTTTTGGGCCTGACTTTCCGATTTAATGATTTAGCCACCTATTTCTAATAAGCCTAACCATGATAGATGGCCTTCAGTCACTTTGCGTCAATTTGGTTTAACTGCTCATACCTTTGTTGGATCCATTCAGCCTCTAAGAGCTTAGCTAGGGATAGCATTCATAGGAAAGGAATCTTAACTTCCACAGGCAGGACCGCTTCCATGTTGAATACCAAAAGTAGGGAATTAGCCCAATTGAGGTGCATATTGAAGTTCAATATGCCATTAATGCATATAACAACCTCTCATACCAATCTCAAAAGTTCTCTGCGGTCTTAAATAGGATTTTCTTGATATTCTTATTTGCCACCTCCACAACTACATTCATTTGTGGGCAGTAAGAGGAAGAATTAAGATGTCTGACCTTAAATAGATCCAAAAGGTCATCAACCAACTTATTGTTCAGTTAGAACTATTGCCTATGATGATAGCCTAGGGTGTCCCATATCTTGAGATGATATCTCATTTGATAAACCTTGCCACGCTCCTAGCCATAACATTGGCGTCTGAATTAGCTTTAATCCACTTAGTGAAGTAGCTGATCACCACTAGAATAAAGTGATGTTCGTTCAAAGCCTTCGGGTTGATTAGTTTGATCGCATCAATACCCCACATAGAGAAAGGCCAGGCCTCAGATATTTGATGAAGTTCGTTTGGGGAGTATTAATCCTGTCCTCATATACCTGACACTAATGGTAGTATCTCACATGTTAGTTGCAATCTAACTCTATGGTCATCCAGTAATAATCGAGTCTCACAATCTTCCTAGGGAGGAGATAGCCATTCATATGCGGTCTACACTCTCTCCATGAATTTCCTTCATAAGCAAATTCGCTTCTTTAGCCTTTACGCACCTTAATGACTTCTTGTATAAAGTTTAGCCACTAAGAAGGACTTTGTAGCAGTCTTGGCTATGTACTTTTTATCTCCCATTTGGCTTCCTAGAGGGTATTTACCAGGAGATAGTTCTTAATGTCATGATACCAAGATTGATCACTAAACCCTTCTTCAATCACCATGCAATAAGCCAGTTGTTTGATGATGTCAATCCTTAAAGGTTCAATATCCAAGTCATCGACCACTTGTAGCATGGATAATAGAGTAGTGAAAGCGTCAGCAAAGTGATTTTGAGTTATCGACAGATATTCAAAATCGATCTCTTCAAACTCCTTAATCATTTCTTTTAAGAACTTATGATAAGGGATGAGCTTGGAATCTTTAGTTTTTCATTCACTTTGGGTTTACAAGATTATCAATATGGAATCTCCATAAATTTGTAGTTTCTTACTTTTATGGTGAGGGCCAGCTCTAGACCTAAAATGAGTGCCTTTTATTAAAAAATGTTGTTGATGCATAGGAATACCAGCTTTGCAAAGATTGAAATAATGTTGTCCCTCCGAGGATATTAGGATTGTCCCAGTTTCGAATCCGGTGAGGTTTACGGCACCATCAAAGTACATTGTTCGCTTATCCTTGGACAGGTTTAAAATGCAGTCTTCTGATTCTTCATTGCTTGGGACTTCAAATCCCTAAGCATTTACTAATAATATATTTGCTATGGCTCTTCCTTTGATGAACTTCTGAGTTGAACTTCTAATGTCAAATTCCAATAGGAGGACCTATCACTTAGCCAATTTTCCGATTAAAGACAGCTTTTCCAAAAGGTTCTTTATTGAGTCATTTTCCGTGACCAGCTGAATATGGTAATAAAGGTTGTATTGCCTCAACTTGTGAAGTACCTACACCAATGCGATGATGTTTTCTTGACTGTGGGATAATTCATCTTGGATGCAATTTACTCGAATAATAGATTGCCTGCTCTTTGCTATCCTCTAGGTTTGTTTGGGCCAATAGAGCTCCTAAGGATTCCTCATGGATGGTGAAATATAGAGTCAGTGGAAAACCAAGCGTAAGAAGCACTAATACTAGCGATGAAATGAGATATTCCTTGATTTTTCCAATGTCTTATGACATTTAGAAGCCCATTTCACTTTGACTTCTTTTCTTAGCAACTTAAAGAATGGTTTTCACTACGTCAAAGAGATGACAAATGACTCTGGCAATGTAATTCAATTTCCCAGCGACTCCTCGCTCCTTTAAAAATCATGGGGATTCCGATATCCAGTATTGCCTTGACATTAGAAAGGTCAATTTCAATTCCTTGATTGCTCACCATGAACTCAAGAAGTTTTCCTAATCGCACCCCAAATACACATTTTGCGAGATTTAATTTCAACTTGTACTTCCGGAGTTATTCGAATAATTTTCTCAGTAATTGAACATGATCTTCTCCAAAATTGGATTTGCAATCATGTCATCCACATAGACCTTGATCTCTTTGTGCATCATATTATGGAATAGAGCCATCATAACTCTTTAGTACATTGCCTCTGCATTTTTCAGACTAAAAGGCATAACCTTCTAGCAGAAGATACCCCATGGTGTTATGAATGAGTTCTTAGCCTTATCTTCCTCATTTAGAAGGATTTGATTGTATTCAGAGAATCTATCATGAATGAGATAGTTCAAAATCAGCGGTGCTATCAACCAAGACATCAATGTACGGTAGAGGGAAGTCATCTTTTGGACTTGCCTTATTTAGATCGCGATAATCCACGCAGACTCTGACTCTTCATCTTTCTTCATTACTAGGATGATGTTAACAACCCATTCAAGGTAAGGATCACTTCAATAAATCTCACTTTAAGTAGCTTCATCACTTCTTCTTCAAACTTTTTAGAAAATCCTGATTTTATCCATCAAAATTTTTGTTCTTAGCATGAATACTTGGGTCAATTGGGAGCGAATGCTCAATGATACTTGGATCTAATCCTGGCATATCCTTGCAGAACCAAGCAAATGCATCTTGATATTCTCGGAGAAGTTGGATTAGGCGAGATGCTTCTGACAAAGATAACCTTTCCTCGATTTTTACTTCCTTCAGATTCTTAGAGTTCCTCGGATTGACAGTAACTATACCTTATGTAGTCAATGGTCTATATTTCTCATATCGACTTCAATCCAATTTGACATTCCACGTATTGTCGTCCTCTTCTTTTTCAATTCCAAAGGAAAAGTCATTAGGACGGTCTAAGCTAGATAGTAATATGTTGTGCATATGAGGAATGGTATACCTGAAATGTTACAAGCTTAGTTAGTATTTTGTGACATAAATGCATAAATGTTTCTTGAAAAACATTTTGAAAGCTATTTTAAGAAAGAAAAGAAAAGGGGAAACTGGTCGTTATTTCATCAGACGTCCTTGCTTCCCTAAAATCATTTGAGAAAATAGGAATCATGTGGCAAATTAGGTCTCAAGCTCCAAAGATTTGAAGTCAAGTGTCATCATCAGGCTGATTCGTTGTTCCACATCTCCTTAGTAAAACTCATGTGACTTTTATTAGATGTAAAATGGACCACATTACAGCATATACTACTTGGACCAATAGTCAGAGATCAAGGGTGTTTTCCCAATGAGAAATACAACAAGAAGATTTAAATTGCAGAAAAGACACAATAGTGGAATTTAAATGCATTACAGGAAAGGGAAGAAACAGCCTCTTTACATAGGCACGATGAAGTCCTCGTCAAGCCACTCGATGATGACATTGACGGTGTCTTTGAGAAAAGGGTTAGAGACATCCAAATCTGGAATATTCTGAATATCCTCATATGCTAGCCACTTGGGATGCTTTGAGAAATATTAATCCAATGGGTTGCCAAGCACATTTGCTTTACCTTTCCAAACTCCAGAACTAACGATAGAGCTAACTCTGCTTTCTTGACTTCCATAGCTCGTATGTCAACCTTTGCCTCAATGTCCACGATAACTCTTAGAAATAAAGCTAAAACTAGATTCATTGGTACATCCCAAATCAGTTTGATGCTCATTAGTATCCAACTAAAGCAGTGAGTGAATTCCCTAGCCATGTTTTTCTAAACCTATTCGGAGATAACACCCTAGGCCAATAACATTTTTTTAGGCGCTAGAGTTTCTGGGAAGTGTGTGCACAACCGCTACCAACTTAAGAGAGCGATAACTTGATCTCCCTATGTATCGTGATTATTGTGCTATCTATGACGAATTAGACATTTTTATGTATGCTTGAAGGTACTATGCCGTCCGTGTAAATCCATGGTCTGCCTAGGAGAAAGCTAAAGGTGCTAAGGAGATCCATGACTTGGAATTCAATGGAGAACTGACTGATCCAATAAAGACATCTAGTTCTGTTTCTCTTACTATGGTCTTTCTCATTCCATCAAAAGCTCGGATAGATGTCTCAGAGGTATGGATTAACTCCTCATTTATGCCCAAGCTCCACAGTGTGGCCAATGGACATACGTTGAATGAGGATCCATTGTCTATCAATACATGGGAGAATTACTTAGCGTGACTTCTCACGGATATATATAGGGCCTTGTTATGAGTCCATCCGTCTGCGATAAAATCTTCATCCAATGCAGTCCTCTAACTATACCTCCTTGATAGTTTCAGCAACGTGTACCTAATTTAGCACTTTCAGTAGTGCGTTCTTGTGCTTCTCCAAGTAATGAAGAGATCTAATAATGAGATCTAGGCTGATATTTTTCTCAACTACTCTATCACCTCAAACTCGCTCTCTTTATGATGGACAACATTTTTTTTTTTGCGTCTTCTTTCAATACTTCCCTCTTTTCAAGCTCACCCTCCCTGGGTGTATGACACCTCCTTGATCTCATAACAGTGTCTATCCCACCTACCCATAGTCTAAGGGAATACTTTGGAATCATAAACTTCTAGCCGTGAGACCTTTATTACGATAGTCTGAACCATTTCGTCCTGCTCCATGTTTGTATCATTCAACCCAAGATCGGATTATGCAAATACTACATGATCAAAGGAGTTACCTTTAGTTTCCTCCCAGTTGTCTACCTCATCTAGTTTAATCACAAAGGGAGCTTTCGACTCTATCACCACAATTAGCTCATCATCGTTGATGTCTTTAGAATTATAGCCGCTATACAATCTTTCATGTGATATCCCTGCCAATTCAGTCAAGGACAAAAAATCGTTCCCACCATTAGCGATCTCTAGTCTGGATTACCTCAATGGAGGTACTAGGCTGATCAAGATCTTCCCTTTTCTAACCTCATTCCTTTAGAGGATGCTTTCGTGTCTCACTCCAATGCTCACCAAATGTTCAAAAGATTGGATTCGTATCCACACATTTGATTGACATATTCAAAGGGAAGAGCTTTTAAGAAGTACCCCACTAATTCCCTTTCAGTCGGTGGGGGTAAGATCTGCCTGGCCTGCAGCTTCCACCTATGTGAGAACACTTTAAAATCTTCATCCTCGTCCATAATAATGGAGGTCAGGTTATTTCTTGTGATTGTGAATTTAAATTAGCTTCAAATCGTCATATAAACTGGTTTGAGATATCTTTCCAATTCGGAATCCAGTCCAGATCAACTGAACGATACTAATGTAAGGGCAGACCTATCAAACTGTGTTCCAAGTTGCTGATAATGACCTGATCATCTTCATGGCAGCGAACCATCGTATGGAGATAATACGAAATGTGATCCAAAGGGCAACCAGAACCCCTAAACTTCTGTGGAAATTTTATTAATCAATCAGACCAATAGGATGCCTTATCCCTTCCTTGGACGATGAGCTCCTTTAGCTTTGATTCCATATTGGCCAATTTGCAGTTTTGCCATTCAATAGTCCTCCTCAGTTCTAGTCTCTAGTAATTTTCTTCTGCATGTGGCATATTAATATTGGTTGCATCCTAGATAGTTCAAATATCATCAAGAACAAATGATCCATAATTCTCTCTACATCGATGAGTCGCTCCTTAGTTCTAAGATTCTCCCTAGTTCTAGGATTCTCCCCTTCCCTCATGAAGCTATCTGTGATTTGGGATTTCTTTGTTGATTGCGCAGACCCACTCATCCTCAATAGGATCGTCCATGCCATCCCAACCATATGGGGTAATTTCTTCAATATTAACAAAAAACTTGGCAGAATTGAGTAAAGCACCTGGTAATTGTAACCTCCGCTATTTTGACCCAAGGTGTCCATAATGTTACCTCTTTTAAGGGCCCCTTGTAGAAACTTCTTATCATGCTCATGTACATTTTTTGATGAACTTTCTCATCATCCAGCTCTTCATTGGGCTCTTATGCAGTATGATCATTGCTCAATGTATGCTCAAAATGGATTCTCCAAGAGTTCACATCACTAGTCTCTAGTTTAAACTCGTTAGAAGACAAATCAATCGTTGAATAGGCACCATCCGACATGGAGCTATCGACTTGGTCAAGAATTCTAAGGTGATCAATTTTGCCAAATGCGCATCTTCTCTTCTCTTGAGGCGTCTCCTTCAATGGGGTACACGAAAGCTAGTTCCAATACCTCGTGTAGCTTTGTCAGTCTACCATGAACTCCAATTTGTCTAGGTCACTTTCATCCTAAATAGCATTCACCTCTTTATGCGTTGATAGAGAGTTCTGTTGTACATTCGGCTCTATCTTGTTGGAATCCAACACTCTCCCATCTATCAGTACTTGCACCTTGTACTTAAGTGCGAGACAATTGTCTACATTGTGCCCTTTCTCACCCATGTAGTAGGTACACGACCGGGTCTCAGCAAACCTAGGGAATCTAGGTGGATTGGTCTTGGAGGTTCTTTGGTTACTAGACTTCCTTCTAACAACATCAGTAACAACTTAGATAACAATGAGATAATGGTGTGAAAATCGGTGGGCCCTTTTTCTTGGCTTCAAATTTCTTTGAGGCTGACCATGACGTATCGCCCTAGTTGGAGTAGAGTTTGGAAGCCTTTTCGGCCTTAGTGGGTTGGGCATGAAAGCAACATTCCTTGAATTGTCCCATTCCCTCTTGATGGGAAAATGGCGTTCAAAAGCTAGTTTTGGTACCCTTCTCCCTTATAGCCCATTCGTAGCGCTCTGCAACCTTGATAAGGTGCGTGAAAATCTAGCACCCCTAGGTATTCATCTTTCAAAGTACTCATATGAGAGGGCTTTTAGGAACAGATGTACCAATCCTCACTCTCTGAGCGAAGGTGCGCATCGCCTCACTCTTCTCTTTCATGGTTCTTAAGAGGTCTTCTCTATTTGGTCCCTTTGTGGTATTAAACTTGTATTGATGCAAGAATTCTTCAGCCAGATCCTCCTAGCTATCGTAATCTTCCATGTCCAATTCGATGAATCAGGCCAGAGCAGTGCCAGCTAAGCTCTCCTGGAAAGTGTTCATCAGTAGTAGAATGTAGTCGAGTAATGCGCCATTTTGCGCAGGTAGTATTTTAGGTAAGTTTAGGGATAGCCTATTTCATTATACTTCTGAATGAACTCTGGCTCTTTGTAGTCAGGTGGAATATTTATCTTCGCAAATAGGGAGATCTTATCAAAGTGAGCTAACTCATAGCATGGCTACTCAAACACTCTTTGATCTTAGCTAACCTCCTTGTGCTTTCTTCAGTTTTAGCCATAAGCCCCTCCTTCTTCTCATGTTTCAAATCGATTATGACCGTGTGAATCTTAGGGAGTACCTCTTTATCGAGCTCTGTATTAGCCGTTTGATTGGCCTTCGAGTCAGTAAATGAGCTAGGGTGTATAGTATGATTAGATTCTGATGCTATTGGGTATTTTCCTTATGTGGCGATCATCATCACCTTAATCTTCATGACCATGGTAGAGGAGATGACATCCTGGGAGCAAGTTCCTCGTGTTCCATTCTCAATTGGTTGTCTTATTGCAAGTCCTCATGACTGAAAATTACCACCTAATTTCTAGACGATAAGTCAGAAACAAGGTAAAAGAGAAATGGGGTTCAGAATTTTTAAATCCTCATCAATATCATGTTTACATGAGGTTAATGTAAAGAAAGGCTCAATCATGAGCCTTAGCCTCATGTGAACGGTCTTTCTTTCTATTTGCCACAAATAAGCATGATGTTAAGAAAGGATATAACCCGTGATAATCACTTTTTGTTAGATCAAGAAAAACATGATGTGAGTTTATTTCAACTGAAATCTCTCAAGATGTTCAAATGACTTACATTGCAATATCCACATATACAAACTAGATGGGGAAAGTCGTCTATGCAATCTAAGGGAGTTTGGTGCTAAGGTCTCCTTAATGTCCTCCGATCCTTCCGAGCCCCACATATAAGGGTCTTTGTCTCAAGGGGTATAGTCCCATATATTCTGGTAGATATAGCTCCAATACGGGCAGATATGGGACAATGTAGTCAAGTAATATGGCTTACCATTGATTGTCGATATCTTTAAATTGCTTGATGTGTTCTTTGGAGGTGCGCATTGGATGTTCATTTCTTCATTTAGATGATCTGGTCATTTCACTTCCTATAGGGGAGAATTCTTCAAGGTGCAGATTATGAGGTTGATCTTAGCCTGGTAGAGTACCTTGGTCTCCTTGTAATAAACTCGCCTTATGGTAAGTCAAAAGCAAAACCTCAGGAGAGATACTGCCCGCAAGACCTCATGTAACATTCCAAATTGCCTTATCACCCGATTGGATAGTATGCGATTCCACCTGTGCAATCTAGTAGCAGGATAGAATAGAATTTCCATCTATTCCAATAATGCAAGCCTCCAATACCCTTGGCCAGGTCAAGCGCCATCACAGTTTTTGTTCGGCTTTAAGTTTCGAGTAATTTGGTCTACTCTTTGAAAGACAGCTTTGGTATAGAAAATTGACATTTAAGAAGGATCCAAGTGGATGGATCAATGTCAGCTGATTTCATAACACCCGATATGGAGATTGAAAGTTTTGATATGTGAGGCAAACTACATATGTAGAAGACCATTGGAAGCTTGAAAAGTGCCTCTTTGGGCGGATCAGAAATGACTTAGAGAAAAGAAGGTTTCAGCTAAGATCATGTCAGAATAGTTTCATCGAATGCATGCCTGTTGGGTGATGTAAGACTATGGAAGGATCAAATGCGATTCCAGAGGTAGGGAAGAGAATGAATGCAAAGAAAGCCAAAATGAATACTCTAGCTGACTTATGTCTAATGTCAATTGGAAGGGATGAATAGTTATTATAAAAGAATGAAATGGTGAACCTACCAGAATCGGATTTAAAGATCTTCTCAATTTCAGAAGTTTTGAAATAAAGGAATTTGGAAAAGGTTTGGGTGGAATCCTTTTCCAATAGAGGTTGCATAATGTGCTCATCAAAGTCTATTTGCACAATGTGCTCATCAAAGTCTACTATGATAATGGCAGTATATTCCTCTAGGGTCTATGTGATCTCTAAACCTCGGAAGTCGAAAGTCAAATTCTTGAATCCCGGAATCTCGTCAAAGCTTGGATGAGAGCGGACCAATAATCCACTCTAATGAGCTCTATTAGGCACTCAAATACTCCTCGACATATGCCTAGCTTTTTGGAGCAAGGCGACTCCACCATGTTGAGAGTTCCTTACGCAGGACCGGAATGACCTTGATATCCAATTTCCCCATCTATTTTTAAATATGTGAAGAAACATGCTAAAATAATTACCATGAGTTATAATGCGATATAAATGGGGAATGTAATGCAAATGTGATAAAAATGCACTAATTTGATTTCATATTTCTTTTTAGTAAAATAAGGATTAACGCTCTTATTTGACCAAAAGAGGTCAAATAGAGAGTTTTAAACTAGATTTCTCATAGAGGAATTATGTATTGATTAGAATCACTCAAATAATTGGAATGAAAGTCAATATCATGTCCATCTTACTAAAATCTCTTAGAGGAGTCCAAATAATTTAGATATAGCTCAACAGATCCCTCATACATCAAATCTAAAGGGTTTTGAGAGAGAAAGGATTCCCACATAAGGAAATCTAAGATCTAAAGTTCAAAATGAAATCTAAGGTAAATAGGTGTGATAGAAACTAAGGATGCCCTAAATTAGATTAGGGTCATCTAGTTGAAAACGGCTTCTTCAGGCTAGCACATGTATCTATCTATCTTGGAATCACTAATGAAATGGCCAGAAAGGTTGTATCTGGTAATGTGATCAATTTCTTCGGTGTAACTTCTTTGTTTAAGAATGAGTAAATGGTGGGATTTGTTTTGTTGATCCTTTGTCTCTGCGTTCCTATAGCAGATTGTTTGAACTTTTGGACAATGATCTTCTAAGTACCACTCTCATAGTGTGTGGCTTCTTAATTACGAGGGGACACCAACTCCTAATATTCGTTCTCTCAATGCAACAACGCTTCTTCGCTTCTTGAATTTTGATCCATTATTTGACTTCGTGAATTGTTTCTAATCCACTTAAATATGTTGTGATATGGGAATCCCTTGAGTAGAGGAAATTACGCCAGTGAGTTCCCTCTTATGGGCAAATCGGAATGCTCCAAATGACTCCATGTCGGTGTCGTGGCGTTGAATGCTCCATACCTCCCTTGTGAATATCTTAGGACTATAAATTGATTTGGGAAAACCATCCTCTATCCTAGAAATGACTTTCAAATCAGTCGCTCGAATGATTTTTTGAAATGATGCACGATATGCATGATATGCACAATTTAAAATATATGAGGAATGAATTACAAGTTCAAAGGTATGAAGACCTTACCAACCAGACCCCCTTTTTTTGTTCTTGATTTTAGGTATATCAACCATTCATTTCACATGCGCATGAGACAAGTGGGGTTTGACTCTAAAATTAAAAAGGGACAAAGTATAGACCTAAAAAGGCTCCCACTATTGGACTCGATAACTTTTTCCACAAGTACAAATCACCCAAACGTTAAGTAGGAAGAATCGTCAACCCAACTAACGAGTGGGATCGAATATGGTCAATCCAAGCACAATCAAACGCTAGAGTTTTGCATATCAATCTCTATCTATAACGACTTAAGAATGGTGTTTCGCGGCTTGAGTTTAGGCACTTGTGTATGCTGTGTCGTGATCCTCAAAATTTGCAAAATCATGCATAATATTTGATATCAAAATAGCACTTCAAAATTGCAGAAATAAACAATGATCCCAAACTCCAAACCTGCATAAAATTTGTTAGCAATCACTCTACCCCTTATAATTCACATCTGTAAAAACATCTAACACATGATTAAGTGACTTACCTCACCTTCAAGAGCATTTGTAGAAAACAATTAGAAAACATTCAACTTTTTAAATCTATGCAAGTCCTCTAAAGGTTTAAAATCAAATGTTTCCAATGGAATCGCTAGTCTAATCGACCCTCCTCAAGGGATTTTTTCAAGGGGAGCTACTGGATTGCTTATTGGGATCTCACTCGCTTGATAGCGTGGGTACGAGATAAGATCGAAGGCACAAGCCCTCCTAGGTCCATACTAAATTACATCAAGGAAAAATTTTAAAATCGAGATCAACCTTAGTGTGGTTTGGGTGACATGTAATCAGTATACATACCATCGAATTGGCCAACAATTTGTTTTTTAAAGGGTATAATTGGAAATCCTATCAAACGATTGGGACAGATTTTTGATTCTGCGAGAATTAGAGAAACGGATTTGGAGACCTAGTTACGTGGACTTTTCATTCGACTCTTCGATCGATGCCCTTTTAGTACCCAAGTTGAGTGATTTCCTAATTTATAGAATTCATGCAGATATTTTTTTAGGTAAAGTAAGTTCTAAAATTTAAAGGGTTCATGCATGTGGAATTATCTATCCTATCAGTCACAATTATCAAAATAAGTGCGCAATCAAGAAATCAATATGTGTAGAGAAATCACATCAAATCAAAACTCAAATGGCCACATGGTAAGCCTAGTAGAGCCCTAAGGATCTAGAGAATTCACTAAATGGGTTCAATAGTGATTTGGAAAAATTTGGATCGAATTAACTAGGGGGTAAAATGGTTATTTTTCAAGATTAGGGAATTCAAAATCGTGAAAATTGGTCAAACTAACTAAAAGTGGTTATTTCCTATTTTTCACAATTTTTGGAAATTTTTCTAAATTTCTAGAATTTTTTTATGAATTTTTCCTTTTTTGGATTTTTTAAAGTATTTTTGAATTTTTATTGTTTTTTATTACTTTTTATTTAATTTTTCTGATCGAGTCAGGTTGGCCCAGCCCATGAATCCAATGGCTTGACACAAACCCACGTGGGTTTGACCCGAGACCTAAAATGATGCGGTTTTGAAATTTTTTTATTAATTTTTAAATTTTTTCATCATAATTTTTTTTATTTAATTATACGAACCGAGTCAAGCTGACTCGACCCACGGACCCAAAATCCGATCCAAATCCAAGTGGATCAAACCCGGCATAAAACAACATTCTCTGACCCCTTTTGAATTTTTTCAAATTTTTTTGAATCTTTTAATCCAATTCCTATTTTTCCTGCCCAAATCCAATCCTAGGGCCACCGATTTTCCATATGGTGCACTCCCTACCACCAGATAAAAAAAAGATTTTTATTTTGGAAAATGAATTATTATCTGGAAAAATGATTTTTTTAATCAAAAATAGCAATCGTGCCACGTGAGGAAAGTAAATCGGCCAATCATTTTTTCTAAAGATCCATCTATATAATGAATGATTGATTTTTTTAACTTAAAAAAAAAACTAGATCCTGACACATAGCCAAATCGAGTCCATTGGATCTAATATTATTTTTATTATATTTTTGAAATCCTCCCCTTTTAACATGGTGGCTTGATGTGGCTGCCATGTGGCACCATGTTAGCTCCACCTAGGAATTGACCAATCAATTGGCATTGATCGGTCAACTGGCACACTGGAGAAGATGACGGGCACGCCAAAAATCTAGCCAAAAAATATCAAATTTTCGTTAGAGGAGTTAAAATAAGACCGAAACGTGCACGGAAGCTCCCGATTATGGCCTAAATCAAACCTATAATCTCTAAAAAAATATCAACTCTCAGTCTCTAGCCAAAAATAAAATCATCGAGAAAACCTTAAACTAAAGTCATTCAAACAATACTCCGACGACAAAACGAGCACACAAAAAAATCCACATTAACAAGCTACACTAATTGATCAGAGAGCATCCATAGAGAGCAAGAAGACTTCCTTGAAGCTCATGTAGCTTTGTCCAACATCAAAGATGAGTGTATAAGCTCGTGACTAGTTCAGTTTTGGGAGATCGGCCAACAAGTTTTACGTGACGAAAAATGCAAGGAAAAGGCATAAAAGAATCAGGAATGCATTAGGAGTAATCCGAATCAAAAATCTAGAAGAATTGTGACCTATATCGGATTATGCCATTGAAGACTGAGCTAAAGGTTGTTCACGATGATTACCTAATTTGGCAATGAAACGGTGCGCCGATTGATTGTAGAGCTTCCTCATATGTGACCAAGCTTGGAGAAATACGTCTAGAGCATCGATTTCGCTTCGTCTGTCGTGGTCGAGCAGTCATAGCTCTCGATCTCCACCTCTCTAATGGCATTTTTTTCAAAGCTTACAATCAAAGCTTTTCTTTCTCTGCCTCCCACTTCTCTGTCCCTCGGTTTTGTTCTCCCGCAAATGGGCTCCCCTGTAACATCCCGAATTTTTTATCCTTTTTCGAAATTTCTTAATAGAATGGATATATTTCGTTATTGCACTTTAATTAATCTCAGTCGAGATCGATCACCTCGGGACGGCCAATCAAAAAGGAAAGGCTATTTAAGACTTAAAGTGCATTGACCTAATACGTCGATATGCATATCTCCTAACAGCCGCCCGTTGGCCTGAGTATTCACTAAAGTTGCAAATTAATGAATTTGACCACGAAATGAAATTTTCGAATTTGGACAATCGAAGCTTCACGGATATCGTAATGGTGTTTTAGGATTCAGTTCTAGTTTTATTGAATTCTAAAGCCACAGTTTTATTTCGAAACGCCACGAAGAGAGGTGAAAGTGGAAAATGACCGTTTTAACCCTGGTTCGCTCTAGGCTCTCTAGCTAGTAGAATGTGATTGTTTTCAAAAATTTGAGACTTATCCAATGTTAGTTATTCCTTTGCATCGTTCGATGCCGAAAGCACGTTTTTCCAAAAATTTCTAAAATCGATCAAACTGGCCGCCGAGATTATTTTCTTTTTTACCTCAATTTATCTAATTATCTAATTATGCCTTCAATTTATTAATCCATCATTATCCACAAAAGGGACACTTGGCAACTCCCAAGTTATTCCATGTGTCATTTGCTTGTGACATCTTCCCACCAACTAAGCCACATGCTTTACTCTCATTGGACCATCTCTAAGTCTTTTAGAGTTTCATTCAAAGCCTTTGGATTATTGTAATGAGATCTTCTCTCTCTTCTTTTCTTCTTCACTCTCGGCTGGACATACCTCATGACCACTCTCTCATTTTCACTCTCGGTGGACCTCTCTCTCTCGCTCTCCAAAATCTGACCGCCAGATTTAACCAGCTGTTGACGGAAATCCGACCATTGAATTTTTGTGAATTTTGGTTTGTCGTAGCTCAATGTCTTCTGAATCCAACACAACTTGAATTGCTTCAAATCCGAAGTTGTTTGACCTTTCAAATATTCATTTTTCTATCAGTCGAGAGTCAGTCTTTTTGATATCCGAATTCTGTTTATGACTCATCTTGATATATTTTTATTCCAGCGACCTCTAGGACTCACTTCTAGGGTCAAATAATGATTTTAGCATGTTTTGAACTTGATCCGGCTCCTGCAAGTTCTAATTTGCTTTAGATTATCGTGAACCGACGCCAATCTGTAAATCCGATTGTTGCTAGATTGTGGGACTTCGTGGTTTGCTCGAGCTTGTCTTTTGATGAGCTTTCACTTCTATTTCTTAGCCTAGAGAGTTGGTAAATGTTATATGATACTCTAGGTTGAATTTTCTAGAGTTTTTAGCTGTGGATGCTTAGGTTTGTTGCGAAATTTTCTGTCAAGATATGTATGAGCTGGTTGTGAATTAGAATAAGTATATATAACATGTGTTCAAGTCACCTTTTTATGCCGAAATGCTGCCCCAGGTTGAGATAGATTATCATAGAAAATTGGTTACGGTTCAAGGGAAAATGTATTAAGAATTTTGGTTTAGGACTATTTTTTTTTTTCATAACCGAGGTTCCATGCGACCGACGAGCTTGCGCTCGAACTAGTGGTGAAGCACGACTAGTCCTCGAGGGCGGCCGCAGGACCCCACCACCACGACGCCCGGGTAAGACACTAGCTAAGCCGCTTCCTGCAAAATTTGCAACGGGGGATTTGAACACCGATCCAATGGGTACCGCAAGGGTCACGTCGCTCTTATCCACGTGCCCACTCAGTCGTGGTTGGTTTAGGACTAAGTTAAGGCTGCTTATTTTGAAGAATATGGATTGCATGTGAATTAAAAATATTTCTCAGTTGCCGTGTATATGAATATAGGTTTAGACATCTTGTGGTAGACTTTTGGGGGCAAAAAGGATCGTCTCCATTTTATGTGCGTCTCATACATATACCTTTTAGATACATTTCAAAACTCATGCTTATGACCTTTGTGTGAATGACTATGGTTGAGTCATGAGTGAAATAAATTAAGTAGGATAAACAATGAGTAATCTAAATCATTGAGTATAATTGCATACTCTAGACAATGCATGAGATATTCAACTATGAACTTGTGCATTGATATTTCAATAGTTTGGCTTGCTTGAAAGTGACTAAATGCAAGAATGGTGTAGTTTTGTGTATGCTTGTATGAATTTAAACATTAGATCATTGGTGCATATTGATGGCATAGGCCATGAGCTTGGCGTTAAGTCTTGCATTTGAGAAAGGAAGGCTGTAATGAGTCACAGAAGTGGATGGAGAGATAAGGAAACTCCACTTGCCTGCGTGATTGCTTGTCAAGGGCGCCCATCCTGTGAGGCACGAGGTAGTTAGAGGATAAGGGTGTTCGTGGGCTGCGATTCGCTCATCGGACACGGCCCTGAAGCGTCAGAGACGCGGGCCCAGACCTAAGGGTCAGGTGACGTTCCATGGTATCGGAACTAGTCACATCTCCATGAAAGTCATAGCGAATTGAATGCGAACTGTCTAAGCATGTTTCATTCGTTATCGATGGCATTAGTATTGTTCTTCTTATGCATAATTGTTGATGGTATTTGGGAGAAATGCATGCATGACTTTTTAAGCTAGTGCTGGATGAAATATATCATATGTCCACTGCCTGAACTGTATGGTCATAGAGCAGTCTCATATTTGCATCTTTCTGTGCTAAGTCTAAAAGTGTGCTTGCTGAGTTTTTGACTCATCCTTTTATTTGTTGATTACCTTCTAGATCCCAGGTCCTGAGATGAGTTCTCATTTTGTTTAGTTCGGGATACCTGTTGAGATAGAGATTGACGAGACCATTTACCCTGCGGTAGATTTATATCGTAATAAGAAAGGTTAGTAGTATTGTATGGATAGATGAGGGAGGTGAGTACCTGATGCCGCACCGTTACGAGGCATGGATGTCTTGGATAGGGTATTTTATAGGGGTCCGATTCGAGGTTTTGATGTACCTGCACCTATCTCGGATTGGAAGGGATCAGTTTACCCATTGACTTCGGAGGCGAGGTTGTAGATCCGAGCCTATGGACGACTTAGATTCAGATAGGGATGTGGTTATGAGATAGATGGTGAGGAGAGGACGTGTGATGTTGGATCGATGGGGCAGGGATGTAATTGTCGAGTTTGATTCCCCGACGCCAGTTGAGTCAAACCCTGAGGAGTGTTGCATCCTTAGAGCAAAGTGAACTGAGTTAGAGTAGACTTAGCGTTCCGTTCTCTTTTTAAGAGTAAGAGGCCCTGAAGTTATCTTTTAAGGTTGTATATAAATGTTGTTATTAATATAATGTAAATATTTAGTTTTTGTTGCATTGTTGTCCCTCTATCCTCTTTCCTCGTATGAATGAATGTTTGGGGTTGTGTTCATGCTTTTGTTCTTGTTTTCATTAACCATCGTTTGGCATGCGACAAGTCCTGGGCAGTCGCTTGGTTTGCCATTCGTCAAGTTGTTCAATTGGACCTGTTATGCGACCGTCGGGTTTGAGGTGTGACACCCCTACCCTTCAAAAATCATTTATTCGGTGAACCCTTAACAAACAAAAAATTTTCGCCTGAAGTTTGTTTGGAGCCAGCTAGTGACGCGTGGTTGTTCATGCATCAATGCCTACTGGCCGACGTGGGGCTTCTCCAATTATCAGATGGGTCCAAGGATCAAGCTTTCGGTAAGGAACTTAGGGATCCTGTTTTGTTTTTTTCTGTCAGCTATAAACGTAGTGCCATAAGGAGGCAAAGAAAGAAAAAAATAATGTGGCTCCTATTCGCTAATTGGCCTAAGTACGA
>JAGVVM010006359.1:0-32678 GCA_019149425.1 Psidium friedrichsthalianum
AAGAAGCGGTCCCTCCAAAATCCCTTCTTCCCGGTCCGACAAGCAGAGCCTCAATTATTAGGTCTATATACCCCCACCTATCAACTTTCCATCTGACAAGCAAAAGCTAGGGTTGTTATCAGGGGTGAATTATATTCCACACGATGCTCAAAAAAAGAAACTTTGTTGAAAGGAAAGCTACCAAGCACATGAGGATTTGGACCAAGATACTTGTTTTTTTTGAGCTTCAAAGGCCGGCAGCTCCTTTATCGCCAAGCAACAAAAATTCCTTGCTTTGGGGAAGAGGGATTAAAGTGGGGAGAAGAAAAAAAATGGTGAAGGATGGACAACAATGTGGGTGAAAATAAAAGTGAGTGGCAAAAAGTTTTTCCTCCCCAGCCCAAACTCCACCCACGCCCCGCCTGTTCACAATTACAACGGTTTTTTCCACACTTGACCCACCCCTTTCTGTTTATACTCCTTCCCCACTCCTCTCTCCCTATGCCCCGCCTACTTCCTCTGCTCGGGCCCCCCCTCTCTTACCTTTTTGTTTTAAAAAATTTAAAAACCATTACCCCTCACCAATTGTAGTTGACACTTCCCAACACCATCTAAACTTGTCCATTCTGACCTGTAGTCCCTAAACTATTTCCCAAAGGTTAACAAGTCCAACTGGAGCTGGGAAAGGGACGAAACGACACAACATATAATGAATTTGGTTTTCCAACCCAAACGACCATGAATATAAGTAGAACCATGAACAAAAGGCCTTCACAAGCGTGGCTTTTTAAAATATTAAAAAAACAAAAACTACAGGATTAAAGTAAGTTCAAACAAAACAGCCCTCATATTGTTTGGATTCTGGGGGGAATTACAATCCGGCAAATGGAAGGGCCCCAAAAACTTGAGCACTTCTGTTAACTCGACATATGGGGTCCCGCGATGGGAATAATCTTCCCCCCAATCACAATGTCTACCCGTACAATTACCATGTTAGTATCTCCCAACATAGCTCCTTGATCTACTTTTTCCCGAACAAAAATCTCGCGCTTGAACCTTCTTCGGTTTAGTCTTTTATCAAACCTCCCACGAAGTACCCCGCCAGTCTCTCGCACTAGCATTTGTATATTCCCACGATAAAAACATACCATACTGGGGTGCTTCCGAGTTTTTTTTGCCCCATGGCAAGGAAATGGGGGAAGTTTAAGGGTTTTTAAGGTAAAGAGGGATCAACACGCAGTTACATAGACTCTCTCGTTTGACAGATTTTAGATGAACAACTTTGGGGACCACAACACAAACTTTTAATACACAAAACAAAAAGGTACCCTGTTAAATTACATGCACCAGCATCAGATAACACATCAAATAATGTCCAGCTAGAAACATCAATTTCCCCTCCCCCCTTTATTCTCTCCCGCCCAATACAGGAAAGCACCTATTTGGATTCAATTATCAAAGGATGCTCCCAAAAAATATCAAGCAAATAACAACCCAAATTTTATTTCTGAGGAGCACAAAAATGGTCAATTGTAAAAGCTTCAGGCAAGTATTCATGTATCCACACAGAAGTCGGCCATATCAGCACAGCTCAGAAAAAGAATTAGCAAGCCACAGAAGCGTTCCACAATTCATGTCAAGCTTAAAGACTATTATTATCTGGGCCAGTGCCAAAATACGATAATTGGGTTTTATATAGAAAAACGAAAGAAATTGTGCCCAGCTAACATTATCCAGGCTATCTAAAATACACATAATGTGGTTTTTGATGAATCAAAAAAGTGAGGAGACATTGGTGCCTTTTACTCTCCAATGGCCCAATCTCACCATGATTTGACCTGGATGCGGTACCCAGAGAATCGAAACCCGACAAACACACAACAGCATCACCATCCGCGTAGCATATCTTTTCTTGAAAAAGAAGGGAAATCAACCTTACCAATTTTTAAAAAGCCCAAGTCCACCAACGGTGGCCATTCACCATATTTTTTTTACCTGGATGGTCCCATCCCAAATTGCCTTGCCACTACCATTCGGTGATGGCATTCTCCGTAACTCTACCCGATAACCATGGGCAACTTGCGTAATGAGAAAAGACAAAAGGAGATGTGTTCGAAAAAGAAGAAGATACGGGCCCCACGTTTGGACCGCTTTTAAATAAAAAGTTAGCAGAAACTTTTACTTGTCAAAAAGAGCCAGCAAATGAAATAACTGCGCCTTGGATTGCATAAACTTAGTGATTTTTTAACTTGATTATCCTGTTTGATATCAGTAAAAGCTAAGCTTGCTTCAATTATGCAACGAAACAAGACCATTACCAAATTCATTACCTATTCAGGTCCACTGTCAACTCCATGATACTTTAATGGTCAGTCCGAACAGAAAATATAAGAACTGGTTTCTAAGATCAATTTATAAACTATATCACACATTGTCATGCGGATGTTTCTCTATTCCATAATTGTCATGTTGGTTTCATGCTTGAACTTTATATTTTGAATTATGGATCAATAGAAAATTGAAAACCTTTCATGTGTCATGGGAGTGTAAAGGCAAGATGTCAATGGTTACAGCAAACAGGTATATGGTCGACAGTGAACGTTATATGAAAGAGAGGCACATACAACAGCCACAAACACTCAATAAGTACGCACACATTGCACTGCAATATGAAGTAAAGACAATAAGGTTCATTTTGTTTGATGAAAACTATCTGGGAAATTGTTCTCAGGACGTTCTAGTGTTTGGATGACAAAAAAACTACTCGATCACTGAAAAGATTTCCATGGACCTGAAAACAAAAAGCTTGGGCTACAGAAAATGACTTCCCCTTCTAACAAGGAAATCATTTCCCCTGATTTCTTGCTTCGTGTTCAAGTGAGAAGAATAGTCCTCTCTATGACTATTTCCTATCTCATCAATTTTTTCTTGGTTTTTTCGATCATTCTCATCTATTTTATCATAAAACTTTTCTACTATCTCCTGAATATAATAATTGCTCATGTTTGTCTACATTCCAAACAACAAGATTATATACAACATTGTACAAATTTGACTTCACAATATCTTTCCTATTATCTTCATAATTCACGTTATTTTGATGGATTGCAGAGAAAACAGAGAAGATGTTGATTTCATTTTGTTGGTCATTACATGCCTTTAATGGATTCACTTATTATCAAACACCATAAAAACCAACTTTAAAGCTTGTTTTCAGAATTGTGACCATAAAAAAAGTTCGTTTTCAGAACAAACAACAACTAGGAATGGTTAACTTTCTCTGAAGTTACTGTAAAAAAAATTTCAATGAACCAAACAAACCCTAAGGCATGAAGCCATGTCAAAAGAATAGTATAATTCAATGTACAGGGAAAAAAAAAGATGCAGTGTTCGAATTCAAACCACAGATTCATACACCATTTTCCAACTAGCTTCTAGTATGGATACTATATAACAAAGATACCTGAATAGATGTGAGTTTGCTGCAACATCATATATCGGACTCCACTGGTTTTGCAATATATCCAAACAGATACTTCCATCGGCATAAACTATACATTTTTTAAGAATAAAGTAGTCCATGAAAATCATTATACACATCGAGAGTAAATGTGAACTGAAACAACTTGTAACTTGATCCTGTAGCAACTTACTATTTGGATGAAACATTCTAGAAACAAAACGCACTGACGGAGGTTTATTTGGATAATCCTCTGTAAACTGAAGATACACCTTGAACGTACCTGAAAAACTCGAGCACATTTTTATGTAGAAACACTAAGATTGGGATATGCTCATGTAGACATTGAATAACAACAAAGCATCAATTAAGGACTAAAAACAAAAAAGATAAGACAGTGAATCATCCTCTTAGTTGAAAGAGGGTTCTTGATATGATCCCACTTGAATAAACACAACATGGCCATCGAATAAAAGCCCTCAATAACCATAATAAAAAGGATGATTTATTGCTAGTGCAAGAGATCATTGCCACAACTCTACAAGCACATAAATCTCACAATGAAAAGGAAAGCACCATATTCTCAACATGAATGGAAGTCTATATAAGCGAAGAACAATCAGTGAAACTTACCTCCATCCCATGGAGTATCATCAGGACTGCAATCCAAACCACAGAAAAACAACAAACAGCTTATCCAACCATACTAATGATATGGGCACAAATGAAAGGAAGCAAAAATAATAGAAGAATCTAAGAGCGCTCTTCACGTACCCAAATATCACAGCATTCCAAAGCATGATGTTGTTATCTTGGGGTGCCCACTAATGCCTGCCGGTGGGTCCTGTTGCAACCTCTTAAAATCCCTCATCAGCCTCTTCCTCGCAGGTGTTGACATGGCGATCACTGCCCACGAATTCCAAACAGCAGTCAATCAACGTCAACATCACCTTTATCCAAAAAAAAGCAGTTGCAAGCTATAATGTAGAAAATGCGCACGATGCAATCCAAAGGAGCTAAAAAGTTCCAATTTTATTTCGTCGGTTCATCCGTATCCCTATGCAAGTACATATCAGGTGGGTTCATCATGGATTAGGTTGGGGTGGCTGGTGGTTTGGATGACTGAAAGGTCATCATCAACTCCACCCCTATGGCATTAGAGATGACAACTTTTCCAATGCAAACGACGAATACAACCTAACAGGGTCCACTCAACAGCAGATGGCAGCTCGGAAAAGCAAAATATTTCAACCTTAAAAGTCCGAATGGAAAATGATTTGAGTAGATGCGCTTACTCACTAAACTTTCACGAATTTGAAACCTTCTAAAAGGAAGTGGCAATATCCTCCAGGCAAATTATAATTTTAAACTTCAGAGAAAAGAAATTCTAACAGACACGTACACAAACCAACCAGAGGCCAAAAAGGAGACTTAAGCTAGGTTTCGGCCTGAACAAGCCCAAGAATCCTCGATCCTCAAATCCAATCCTCAAGGTTACGCGGAAACGAACCGGATACACAAGGGAAAGCTAGACGTGGCAAACTAATCACCAATTTCACGACTACAAGCGAAATTGAAGGCATGGATGCGTCAAACCTGCTGAAGGAGAGCCAATGAAGAACTCGAAGCGGTCCCGACCCCCAGGAGAACAGAGAAAGAGCTAGGGTTTCTCTACTGCCTGGCGATTGGAAGCTGCCGAGCGAGGCGAATCGGTCCCCCGAGAGAGAGACTCTACAAAACGCTCCGTCCCGAGAGAAGGATCGAATGAAGCTTCGCTTGGGGTTACGCGGGGAGTAAAAGGAAAAGAGAGGATTGACCCAGAATGATTTGACAGGCTTAAATTGCCTTGTGCCCGGCGTCGCACTCCATCTTTCTCCCTCGTCCAAGGCATCCGATCGGCTGGGCACCCATTATTTGGGCCTTTGATAGATAGGCCCACATCTCATTGTGGGCCGAACGCGTTGCAAAACAGGTGAATCCTTCCACGTGTCTGTTTACGATGGGTCAAGTCAATCACAACTATCAATTGACCGTTTAGCCCAAGAGCCCGAAACCGACCCTTGTTCCTACCAGCTCCAATACTGGATCGGGTATGCCAGAAACAGAACCGCTCCCATTCTCGGTTCTATTGGAAAATCGGGTTCACTTTCCTTTTTCGGATCTTCTTTTGAAAAAA
Organism: Psidium friedrichsthalianum; assembly: GCA_019149425.1. NCBI lineage: Eukaryota > Viridiplantae > Streptophyta > Magnoliopsida > Myrtales > Myrtaceae > Psidium > Psidium friedrichsthalianum. The sequence goes on from JAGVVM010006359.1 coordinate 5,616, forward strand.
AAATGTTTACAACATTAGATAATTAATAAAAGAGGTCACAAAATAACAAATGATAACCTGTTTAGTCAAGCAAGCTTCGTGCTTCGCATAAAACAAGATTATCAGTACATATGTCATTGTTGGTTTAGCAAAACACATTTCTTTATGATTATAATCGGGATATTCGTACTAGCCGACATTCCACTAATCTCCATTGTTCCACCCAACCTATATCGATAATTTGATAGTCGTGTAAGACTATGACTCTTAGAGTGGCCTAGAAAGGGACTGAACTTGGGACCTTTTGATTCTCAAGTCAACTGAACGGAGTGTGTCATCAGTTGCGCTAGCCAACTTGGTTCAAAGTGCCTTATAACAACCATGGATAGGACTCGGAAATGTCAATCGCCCTGATACCCACCCGCCCCTTCTATAAATATTTGATCCCCCCCATATTTTAGGTTGATGATCTATATAAGAATTGGCAAATCTAAAGTGTTAGTGATCGGAAATAAGTGAATGTGAATTAGGAAAGAAAGTCCAAAGCATTCTCACTCACAACTCAATCCCAAACATCACATTCACGTTGATTTCCACAGGTTGGATAGGTTTTATTTTGTTATGTGAACTTAATCAATGAAAAATTAAGGCTTCGTTTGTTTCACGAAAAATGGGCGATTTGAAAAATACTTTCCAAAAAGTAATCGCTTATGACGCTTAAAAAAATAAATAAATCGAATTTTTTCATCACCTATGAAAATAGTTCGGCATAAATTATTATCGATGATGAAAATATTTTTCATTGACTCATTTTTTTAAACGATATAAGCAATCACTTTTCAGAAATACTTTTCAAATCACTTATTTTTTGTGAAACAAACGGAGCCTAAAATGAATAGCGAATATTTAAGGTTGAATAGTGTCAACTATACCATTTCATTGTTGGGTTCAAACTTGAAAAATATATGTGATGCAAGTTGCAGCTATACTTTGATCACTTGTAATATGCTGTAATGTAGCAAATGATAATCGAGTATCCATAGTGTAACGCCCTAAAATGTCACGCACTACATGTATTTTTTTTTATTGTACACCGTGATGCGATGATGATGATAATTAATTAATTAACTAATTAATTATTATTATTATTATTATTATTATTATTATTATTATTATTATTATTATAAGTTCACGCCAAAAGTCGTTTGAATTGGTACTTGGGAAAAGTTCACACGAAGTTCGTACCAAAAGTTTTGTGAATTGGTATTTTGTAATGCCGACACAAATCACTTGAGAAAGTTTGCACCAAAAGTTGTTTGAATTAGTACTCGGCAAGTTTGCATCAAAAGATGTTTGAATTAACACTCGGGCAAGTTTGCACCAAAAGATTTTTGAATTGGTAATTTGGAATGCTACCACCAATTACTGGGGAAAGTTCGGAACAAAAGTTATTTGAAATTGTACTTAGGCAAGTTTACACCAAAAGATGTTTGAATTAATACTTGAGAAAGCTCTCACCAAGTTCACACAAAAAGTTGTTTGGGTTGGTATTTGGGAATGTCCACACCAATTTCTTCGGGAAGTTACCACCAACAGATATTTAAATTGATATTTGGGAAGTTCGCATCAAAAGTCATTTGAATTGGTACTTGGGAAATTCCCATGAAGTTTGCACCAAAAATTTTGTGAATTGGTATTTTGTAATGGTAGCACCAATTACTTGGGAAAGTTTGTACTAAAAGTCATTTAAATTAAGCCGTTTGAATTAGTACTCAACAAGTTCGCACCAAAAGATGTTTGAATTAGCATCACAAGAAGATATTCATGTCATGTCACAAAGTAATATCCGCAAGTTTAATGAAAGTACATTTGTATCTTCTTTATTTTAACACCAGTTGTTACAATCTTAACATAAATTCCAAGGAAAACATAAAATACATAAGGACGAGTATGATAATCATTTTGTTTCTCTATTTCTATTCCAAACCTGTTTCTGGAACATATTTGGAACATAAATCCGTTTGGTAATGCAATTTCATTTTTCCATTTCTAGACCAAAAATTTATTCTAGAAATGGGTTTGGAAGATAAATGAGAAGTTAAAATTTTCAACTCCTTTGTTTCTAGAACAAAAATGAGATATGAAAATTATTCTCATCGCTCACTCTCTCTCTCGTGTCCTGGTCTGCCACCACTGCTCACTGTTCACTAGCCCACCAATTGCCGGTTTACCGATCGACGTCTATCGATCCTTCGGTTGCTATCTGTCGATCCACGGTCACCGATCCTTCGATCACTGGCCACCCATCCACCTATTCACTAGCCTATGGTTGCTATTTGCAAGTCGCCAGTCCGCCGACCATTGTTTGCTGATCTGCCTATCTATCAACTGCTAATACTACTTCACCGATTGCTATCTATCGATCTATTAGCCTCCAGTCAACGTTCACCGATCCTCGATGGGTGGTCTACCAGTTCCCTGATCCCATCCTTCGATCGCCTACCGCAGGTTCGCCGGCCCCTGATCACCCATCAATGGTCATTGTTTCGTCGATCACTAGTCCATTGATCTTCAATTGTTGATTAATGGCTTGCCAATGTCCTAGTCACCAATTGTCAGCAACTCTAGAAATTTTATGTTGTAATCAAATTAATTTCTATTTTAGAAATGGATATTTTATGTTATTATCAAACACGCTTATTTTCTCAGAAACTCTTCTAGAAATTAGAAATAGATTTTTTTTTATTTCTAGCCAAAAATTAATTTCAAGAACAAAATGGTTATCAATCATGTCCTAAGTGTTGGGAAAGGTGAGGGTCACCTATCTCCAACATCACTTCTACGCCCAAATACACACTTGTACAAAAGTCAAGGTCGGTGCTCCGGATTGACAACCTCACCCATTGATGTGTTGTTGCCACCATTGAAACCCCATAACATTCCAACCAACGCAGCGTTGATGTTTAAGTACTAGGCGATAAATCTATTGGGAATCCACTCTAGAACATCCACATCAAACCCTATAGTGGAATTATGCTTAGTATGTACTACTATGACCTAGGTTTAAGCATATCTTCATAAACATTGCTAAATCCATGGGAGTTCCAAAATAAGTAATGGTGGTATGGGATCCATCCTATATACCTGAAAAGATAGATAAGTGAGCCAAAACCCAATAAATAAAATCTTTAAGGTAGAAAACCCACTTACCACTCAACCTGGTATCAATAAAAATCACAAGTTCAAGGCAGCAGAAAATGACCATGTATGAAGAGTGCAAGAGTAGATGCACTATCTTTCTTATCATGACATGTTGATGGATACATTAACGATATTGCATACAATCAATCACTCATATGCAAGCAAATGACATCTCATTTCATGATACATAAATACCAAATCATATCTCATCGATATACACATGTGAGTCATATTCATCATTGACTATGACCCATCTCGACTCATAAGACATCTCGACTAACAAGGTATTGTCACTATCAACTTACGGGGAACAAAATCATACATACTTATTTGTCACGCCTCTTAACCTATCTATCGTTTTGTGTTGATGCATTGTGAGTCATTAATACTAAGCCTTCCACAGCTTGAGGCTCTAGCAATATTTTCCTTTGACTGTTTTCTATCCGAATTAGAGAGATTGTCTCTTCCAAAGAAGGGATTTCTTTCTTTCTAAGTATTTAAATCTTGATTTGATTTAACTTAGAATTAAGACCTGCTAGAAAATCATATACTCAATCCTTTTAAATAAAGATCTTTAGACTCATAGGATTATCCACGCATTTCATCTCAGATACTCGATAATGATCGAGTTATTGCTAAAGATTTTGGAGGGAATCGGCACATTCCATCACGATTTTTCTCTCTTGTCTTTACCTTGATTTCATACATTAGTGCTGCATCTTGAGCCTTTAAAGGAGCCTTGTGAATAAAATCCCAAATCTCCCTTGCAATCTTGAGAAATATATATGTATCGATTATGACCGGATACATTGAGTCTCATAGGCATGACATGATCATTGAATCTACTTCATCCTATGCATTGAATGTGGGATCTCCTAGCTTTGGGCCTGTTCTGAGAAAGTGACGAAGTCTTCCTTTACCCTTAAAGTAGATCTTAATGAATTGTAACCATTTAAGATAGTTCTTTTTATTCAGTCTATAAGTTATCCTTAAATTTTGTAGATCTCCAATCATATTGTTGGTACTGATTTCTTGAATTTTCATTGCAGTCACGGATTTTTTCAAGCATAGGGAAAAATAAGAAAGTACTCGAAAAGGATGAGCAAAACAGAAGTAATGAAGGTTGTAGTTGAATGAGATTTGAGGGCAAAAAACTGAGATAAGATTAGAGACGAAGCGGGAAAACTATAGCTAAAGGGATCATAACATTGGTTGTTGTGATTAGACTGGTAAGCACAAAAACAAGTTCAGCGATAAAGGCTGCTCTACAACAATATCCCAGAAAAAAGAGCCTAAAGCTTTGATATCACGAATAATTTAAAGAAAAGAATTATGATAATTCTCATTTCATCTTGTATCACAATTATAAAGCTATTTATAGAAATATTTTACGTACAAACTAGGAAAAAACATATCTGAAAATATAGCTAGAAGCCTACAAATTAAGGACCAATCCCACAAATTAAGGGATACAAAGAAATCATTTTATAACTAATTATTTGTAGCTATTTTTTAATAATCAGGACCTAAAAATCAGGATAATTGAGTGAGTTAGACAATAGACAAAAGAGTCATCAAACATCAAATTTTGGTCAACACTAGATATATGAAATTACATGAACTTTCGCACAATAACATTGAAATCACATCAGAATAATTTGATTGTGTTAACTTCATTAATTTAGTAGCCCATGTTAATCCAAGAAATCGTCATGCTAAACCAAAGAACATATAGAAATAAATCTCATCACGCAAATTCTAACCTTACTCAAAACAACAAATATAAAGCAAATCTTAAGATAGAATGGGCCTAAATAGGCCGCTTCAGTCCTGGCCTTTGGGATTTTATTTGCAATTGTCCACAAAAATAATTTATTCCTTTGCCATTTCGAGTGCTCACAAATATACACATATTTCAAAAAAAAACCACACATCCACGAATTATGTCTCTTATTTGCCACCTCCGTCAAATCTTTAAAACTTGGGTTAATACCACGGAAACCCTAAACTGGTACACATGTGATAAATTTATCCCAAATTATTTTTTGACAAAAAAAAATCCAAACTGATACGCTTGTGATAAATTTATCCCAAACTGATACGCTTATGATAAATTTATTTTCTGGTAGCTTTTGTTAAATTTAACCATCAAATTACTGAGTTAGGTAGCATGTGGTAGTTTATGAGTGTACCACCTTAGGGTTTTTATACATTGTTTGTTAGAGGTATATCAATTTAAGATCTTTCATGGTAGTAACCAATTTAACGAAGGTAAATTTGTCACTAGTGTACTAGTCTATGGTTTTTTATGGTCAAAAAAATTAGTTTATGGTGAATTTATCACGATTGCACCAATTTAGGGCTTTTGTTGGTCAAAAAAATAGTTTGAGATAAATTTGTTACAAGTGTACCAGTTTGAAATTTTTTGTGATAAAAAAAATAATTTGGAGTAAATTTATCACGAATGTACCAGATTGGGATTTTTCGTGGTATTAAACCTTAAAGCTTTTAACGTAGCCGATAATGAGCATAATAATGTCTTAAATAGAGAGATTGTCAGGTGAGTATTTACAATTCTTTTATCCTGAAAATCTTTTTTTTTTGTTCTCGCATATGTTCTTTTCTATATCTCGGACCGTGTGAATGCAATGACACTCAAGAAGCATGTACTACGGTCCAAACACAACAAGTATTAATTGAGTACACCAAAGCAAGCAAAGCCTTCACATGGTTCCTACTGTGATTTACTAATCATCATACCCTCCACCACATAGAGATCATTGATGTCGGCGAATGAACCGTGCAACGGATGCATCGCACTCTTATAAAGGTCGGATTCAGGAATAATTCACGATGATGTCTCTTTTATAAAAAAATTATCTTCTTTCAAAAAAGTTGGATCACAAGCTTTCCATTGATAAAGTCATCGAGTGAATTGGACAAGGGACGAAAATTTAAACAACAATAAAAGAAATTTGGGCCACTTTTCTTTAACTAAAAGAAAGACATTAATCCTTTTTTAACCAATAATTTGGGACACTTTAACAGTAGTAATAAAATCATAGGCAACGAAAAATTCAGTACTTTTGAGCACCAAACAGTAGATTCACATATTGTTGAAGTTTGACCAATTTTTCTAGAGAAATCTTATAGCTATTAGACCCTAGAAACTTGAGCAACAAGCACCTGAAATAACTAAGTAACTTTGTTTTGTCAACTACAGCAGACAAAAATAAAGTTCTATTTGAAAGGTGCTGACAAAGTCGATTAAGAAGTGAAGACAAATTATTCAAAGAAAATTCTGAAAAATATGAAGTTTTGTAACTTAACTGTTAAGTAGTATAAAATATTTAAAAAAATTAGGCGGGTCCTTGTTAGAGTCGGTAAACAAGCCTATATATGGCTTGGATTCATGACTACTAATATTGTGAACTAGACTCATGGCTCATCCACTTTATCATTTGGATCATGTAAGTCCATCAATAAAATATCGTTTCTGCGTTGGTTGTTCTCTTGCTATTATTTCCCCATAAATTCTAAATATACTTGCACATGCTTCCGCAACATCCCAACAATAGTATCAAAGCCAAGTTTAGATTCATTTATTTTCAGAGTTTGTTATCACAAAATTTTATTTTTCCTATGGAGGGAGAGAGGCTTTGGAGTTATTGGGTGGTATTAACGCTGTTTCATTCAGTTTTTGTCGGTCTCTTGTTTAATTTTTTTCTTTGGGATTGAATGAGTTTTGGGTCTAGAGTTCCTTTTTTCTATTAGGTCAAACTGGAGTTCCTTTTAATGACAACATTGTTTTCAGTTGTCATGGTCATTACAAGATGATGGAGATGGTCTGCAGCTAATGATCATGATAGAGACAAAAGAGTATATGGTCCTAAAATTAGCTGCGTCTGCGAAATTCTTGATTCGATCGCTCTTCCGCACTTAGCGACTCTCTTTCTCACTCTCCCTACTGGAATTTTAGCATCATAAGATAACATTTATATGCAAATATCATGGATGGATATAATGTGAGAATTTGAAGTTAAGCAATCAACTTTCAATCGTATTTCAGGATGTTGTTTAGTTAGCTCAACCATTTTACTGCACCTGAAGTTCGATCAAATGAGATTCGAGAATTTTAATCAGATTAGTTTTCTTAGAGTAGTATTTTCTTAATAACGAGGAAAATCAAGTTTTCGTGCTATACGCTAAACACAATTTTTGATACCGATTCTTTCTATGTCAGGCTAGGATTCATGATTGTGAGTTTCTCATGCTTTTTTCCTTTAAATGATCAATTATTGTAACTCCGTTTAACTTGACTATTTGAACTTTTTTGTTTTGAGGGTAAGACTAACGATAGACGAGATAGGATTTGCAGGCATATGTGTTTTGTATATATTCTTGTGAGCAATACCTTAACTACTTTTCTTAATATTTTTTTTAAGTTTAGGCATGCCGAGAGTTTCTCTTTTACAGCATTAACATGCTAGAAATTATGGATTTTTGTAATTGAACTGTTAAGGATTATAAAATATTAAAAAATTAACGGTTGCCTTGCTAGAATCGGCAAACAAGCCTATATATGGCTTGGATTCACGACTGGTAGTATTGTGAGCTAGACTCACTAAGAGAAATTGCTCCCCCACTTTATCGTTTGGATCATACAAGTCCTTCAACAAAATATCATTTATGCGTTAGTTGTTCTCTTGCCATTCTTTCCCCATAAATCAGACATACACTTGCACATGCTTCCGCAAAATTCCAACAATGGGGTCAAATTCAAGTTCATGATTCATTATTTTTTAGAGTTCGTTCTGACAATTTTTAATTCTTTCATTGAAGGGAGAGAGATGCTGAGTTATTGGGTGGCATTAATGCTGCTTCATTCAATTTTTGTCAGTCTCTTGTTTATTTTCTTTCCTCTGAGATCAGATGAGTTTTGGGTTTGGAATTTTCTTTTAATTCCTACATTATCTTCAATGTCTTTTTCATTACGAGATGATGGAAATGATTTGCGGCTAATGATCATGGTGAAGAACAAAGAGCGTGATCCTGACATTAGCTGCGTCCGAGGAATTCGCGATTAGGTCTCTCTTCCACGCTTAGAGACTCTCTTTCTCGCTCTCCCTTTTGGAATTTTAGCATCATAAGAAAACATTTATATGCAAATATCAAGGTTGAATATAATGTAAGAATTCTAAGTTAAGCAATCAATCTTCAATCATATCGCAAAGTGTTATTACGTCAGCTCCACCTTTTTGTTGCACTTGCAATTCGATCAAATGAGATTCGAAAATGCTAATCAGATTAGTTTTCTTAGAATGATATGCTCTAATGACGAGGGAAATCAAGTTTTGCTATACATGATTTTTTTTGGTAAAGTGCTATACATGATCTTCTTTTCTACGCTGGACACATAATTCGATGCTGATTCTTTCTATATCGGGCTAGGATTCATGATTGTTAGTTTCTTGTGCTTTTTTCCTTTGAATAACCAATCATAGTAACTCCTTTTGGACTATTTGAACTTTTTGGTTTCGAGGGTGAGACGAATGATAGACAAGATAGGATTTGTAAGAATACTTGTTTTGTACATATTCTCATGAGCAATACTTTACTACTTTGCTTAATATTATTTTAAGCTTAGGCATGCTTAGAGTTTCTCTTTTTTGGCATTAACATTCCAGAAATTATAGAGTTTTGTAACATGACTATTAAGTAATATAAAATATAAGAAAGTTTTAGGCAATTTGCTTTTCAGAGTCAGTCAACAAGCCTGTATATGGCTTGGATTCATGACTAGTAATATTGTGAATTAGACCCACTAAGAAAAATAACTCCTCCACTTTGCCATTTGGATCATACAAGTCCTTCAATAAAATATCATTTATGTCTTAATTATTCTCTTGGTATTCTTTCCCCCATAAATCCTACACACATTTGCACACGCTTTCATAAAATTGTAACTGTGGTATCAGAGCCAAGTTAATAATTGTTCTTTTTCAGCATTTGTTCTAACAATTTTTAATCTTTTCATTGAATGGAGGGAGATGCTAGAGTTGTTGGGTGGCATTAACGTTGCTTCATTCAGTTTTTGTTGATTTCTTGTTCAATTTTTGTTTTCTTTGAGATCGTATGAGTTTTTGGTTTGGAGTTCATTTTAATTCTAATAGCATTTTCAATTGTCATTGTCATTACTAGTTGATGGAGATGGTTTGCAGCTAATGATCACGGTGGATATCAAAGAGTGTGGTCCTGACATTAGTTGCATTTGCGGATTTCTTGATTCGGTCGCTCTTCCGCACTTAGCAACTCTCTTTCTCACTCTCCATTTTGGAATTTTTAGCATCATGAGACAACATACATATATATATACGTATATATGCATATGTATGCAAATGTCAGGGATGAAGACAATGTGAGAATTCAAAGTTAAGCAATCGATTTTTGATCGTATCTCAGGGTGTTATTGTAGAGCCCCAAAACGCTACCTCAAAGCTTACTCAATACTTGCTATCTTCTTAATCTTTTAGAGTTATAGATGGCGCATGCGGAAGACTAAACATAAAACAAGTGCATAAAGAACATACGGCAGGTACAACACTTAAAGGTTTGGTTTTACTCATAGGGTTCATAATCCTATTAAAACACACAATCGACAAGCAATAGACTTAGGAAAAATGGGTTTATACATATACATATACCCTTTGGAAGGTTCTTTATAAAAGTTCAAATATTAATAACTACAACGACTACTTTCATCCGATCGGCACAATCCATGAGCTTTTCCTTTACCATCGTCTTCAGGGCTCAGTCCTACTCCTTATTTGAGTATCTGAAAAGATAGACCCTAAAAAAGGGTAAGCTAACACAACTCAATAAGTAAAACTTCTAATCAAATGACTAAACCCCCCAATCCATCATTCATTCGAGTAAAATAGTCAAAAAACAACCATAAAAAAAATAAACAACGACGGCATCAAAGTAGGCATCGACTACTATTGATGGAAAACAGCTTGCACCACTAGCTCAAATCAAAAGTACACCATAAAGGTCTCGATTAGTCATGACCATCTTGGAGTCGATATTTAAACTACTAAACTTCACAAATCACACTTTGTCCGAAATTTCTGGTCCTCTAGGGCCACAGTAATACACTCGCGTGAACAAGACCAATTAAGCAGAATAAATGAGGCGATTGAACCTCTTTCCATCTAAAGCTCATGGTCGAAACACCCACTTATGGGTCCCAAATACAATTTCACCCAAATTAGCTATAGTCCAAATAATCTAGTCACATATTTCAACTATCCATAGTCTAAAGGTGCTAATGCAAGCGATGGATCATTCATATACTAGCATTCACCCTTCCATACACCCAAAACTCTTCCAATTCATACCTATTTTCAAAAGACAGAATTCACTCCAACGAAAGCTAGTGGTCATGGTAGAAGAGTTACTTGCCTTAGGAACACATACGAAGAGGAACAACGTCCAAATCGCGCCAGATGAACTACGGATCTCCACTGACCAACTTCTATTATGCCCAAAACTACAAAAATCCAAAGGTTTCTTTGATGATTAGCCTTCATATTTGAATAGCTCTCGATCTTACGATCACATAGGAGAAAACATAGCTCAATTTGCCCTCCAAATGAGCTCAAACATGCGATTTCTTCTCGGGCGCGCGCAGAAAATTGAGAAAGAGAAGGAGCTCGGGATAGGGAAGTTGTCCCCGAAAATAAAGAGAAAAATGAGGGAGAGAGGGAGTTAAGAGAGTGAAAGTGAAAAGTGAAGAGTGAAAAGAGTGTCTTGGTCTTTGATTGGATGAAGCTTTCTTTGGAAGCCTTAGACTATTCATAAATAATGATGTAGTGGGGTGGTTGATGGTGGTTGAACACTTAAAGGTTTGGTTTTACTCATAGGGTTCATAATCCTATTAAAACACACAATCAACAAGCAATAGACTTAGGAAAAATGGGTTTATACATATACATATACCCTTTGGAAGGTTCTTTATAAAAAACTACGACGACTACTTTCATTCGGTCGGCACAATCCATGAGCTTTTCCTTTACCACCGTCTTCAGGGCTCAGTCCCACTCCTTATCTGAGTATTTAAAAAGATAGACCCCAAAAAGAGGTAAGCTAACACGACTCAATAAGTAAAACTTCTAACCAAACGACTAAACCCCCAAATCCACCATTCATTCGAGAAAAATAGTCAAACAACAACCATAAAAAAAAAAAAACAACGAAGACATCAAAGTAAGCATCGTCTACTATTGACGGAAAACAGCTTGCACCACTAGCTCAAATCAAAAGCACACACCCATAAAGGTCTCGGTTAGTCAGGATCGTCTTAGAGTTGATATTTAAACTACTAAACTTCACAAATCACCCCCCTCGAGATCCACACAAGACATCTACCTTAGCTCAATCTTTATCTCACATTCTTATCGACAACGAGCCAAGTACTTTGTCCGAAATTTCTGGTCCTTCACGACCACAGCAATACACTCGCGTGAATAAGACCAATTAAGCAGAACAAATGAGGCAATTGAACCTTCTTCCATCTAAAGCTCACGGCCGAAACACCCATTATGGGTCCCAAATACAATTTCACCCAAATTAGCTGCAGTCCAAACAATCTAGTCACATATTTCAACTATCCATAGTCCAAACGTGCTAATGTAAGCGATGGATCATTCGTATACTAGCATTCACCCTTCCATTCACCTAAAACTTTTTCAATTCATACCTATTTTCAAAAAGACAGAATTCACTCCAACGAAAGCTAGTGGTCATGGTAGAAGAGTTACTTGCCTTAGGAACACATATGAAGAGGAACAATGTCCGAATCGCACCAGACGAACTGCGAGTCTCCACTGACTAGCTTTTGTTCTGCCCAAACCTACAAAAATCCAAAGGTTTCTTTGATGATTATCCTTCATATTTGAATAGCCCTCGATCTTACGGTCGCGTAGGAGAAAACAGAGTTCAATTCGCCCTCTGGATGAGCTCAAACGTGAGATTTCTTCCCGGGCACGTACAGAAAATCGAGAAAGAGAGGGAGCTCGGGATGGGAAAGTTGTCCACGAAAATAAAGAGAAAAATGAGGGAGATAGGGAGCTAAGAGAATGAAAGTGAAGAGTGAAGAGTGAAGAGGGTGTCTTGGCCTTTGATTGGATGAAGCTTCCTTTGGAAGCCTTTGACTATTCATAAATAGTGATGCAGTGGGGTGGTTGATGGTGGTTGAAGAGTGATTGACTTGACTTGGCTTGATGGATTGACCTTGAGTTGATGTGCATTAATAAAATTGGGCCAATGATCAAGTTAATATTAATGATATCTGACTTATATGAATAATATCCAGGGGCGTTTTGGTCATTTGAAATTTTTGGACTGGTTGGACATTTGGTTTAGGTTACTAAAGCAATTGCGTTTAGGGTTAAGCTTGGGCACAAATGGTATCGACGCTTCAATTCAACGGCTTGATACAATCACGTCCCAATTATTGTCTTTTAAACCTTGAAAATTCAATATTATTTATCTTATAAATGTCCACATTTTGTTGCGTTTGGAATTAGATCGAATGAGATTAAAAAAAATCTTGTCAAATTAGTTTTCTTAGAATGATATGTTCTAATAACGAGAAAAATCGAGTTTTGCGTTATATGATGCTTTTCTATGTTAGAACATATTCAATGTTGGTTTTTTCTATGTGAGCTAGAATTCATGATGTGAGTTTCTCGTGCTTTTTTACTTTGAATGATCAATCATTATAACTACTTTAGCTCAATGGTTGATTTTTTTTTTTTGTTCGAGTGTAAGACAAATGACAAACAAGATAGGATTTGCAAGCATACGTGTTATATATATATATATAATATATATATATATTATATATTCTTATGAGCAGTACTTTAACTACTTTGCTTTAGCTTTTAAGTGTCACACCCCGATCCTCGAGCACGCAACAACCCTGCCAAACACTTCAGGTCATATAAGGACGATGTCCCAAACACGTCGTTGACCCAACCATTTTACTTTTAATTAAGTGCATGTGGAAATAAATTACTCCCCGAAAAAATTAAAAAGATAGGGATAGCTAGAAGGAAAATCAACAATTATTAAACAGCAAAAACTCATTTTATATCTACCGCTAACCTTGGAAAGCAATATCTACAAGCCTTACCTCAGGGCCACTTCCAACGACCATAAAAAAAAGATACCTAGTAGGGTTAGTGGTTAACGCTATTCCAAAAAGGATCCATGCCCACGTCACTTTTTTGGGTCCAGTAATTGGTCGGGGTTTCAGGGTCCTTATCTAAATCAGATTTTGGATTCTCAACTTGCTATTAGGGGTATCCACGTCCAGGGTCCCAGGTACGAATAGTCACGGTAGCAATTTGCGGTCTGTTAAAACCACGAACTAGTTCAAAGAGTATATCTCCGTGACAAATGAACTTGGCCCTGAAGTGGCGAGGTACTAGGTACCCCAGCAGCCCCCTCAAACCAGAGCATCGTCATGTCGTGCTCCCAAACATGATTCGATTTTGGGATTTGGTGCGACGTGATGTCGAGGGTTTGGTCAATAGGTACCCCAAATCCTACCGGCCTAAGTTCCATAACTATGGCCCTGAAATAATTAACAACAACAAATGAAATATAAAATCTCAATGAGCCAATGTCCTAAGCTCAAATAGGGTGCTAATTCACTCAGGGTGGCCCAAACATGCAAGTTGAAGTCGATAACAGATAAATAGCATGCGACTCTCACAATGCTTTAGCTACCGCATGATCAAGTACATAACTCAGTAGTCAATTATCATTCACATATAAACTTATCTTGCCTATGCCTACACAATACAGTAATGAACCTGATATTGAAACCACATACAGATCAAGCACACAACCAAAACACTCATTGCAATCTCTCATGCACAATGCATTACAAGCGCTCCGATTATTAATGGCAATTTGGCCATTATACAACCCGAAGGTTGGCGATCTCCGACATGACAGAGCTGCATCCTATTCCTTCAGCGACGGCAACTGATAAGCCATGTAGTTCCAAGCACCCTCGATATGAACTAACAATCAGGCATTCTTGTAAGGACTGTCGATCCGCAACTTGCCGTGATTGTCAGCCGATAAGCTGTGTGGTTCCAAGTACCCTCAGCAAGAACTTATCAGGCTTCGACCCAAGTACCCTCCGGTGCTGGCTTCATCCCCAGTACTTCCAGTGATGGTAACCATCATGTGACCACACGAGCACACCAGGTAATCATGCTAGTTCATATCTTCACATCTAGGCCAATGCAAATATGATCATGTTCATAACTCAATTGATTATATTTTTCATGCTTCAATAAATAATCAAAAAATTCATAGATGATCACAGAGATATGCATTGTTACAAAACTTGGTATTCCTCATTCTTATACCATATGGATTTTTCAAACACGATAACATAATATTCTAACGTTATAATAGTACGCTTTTAGGTAAGGATAGTACGCTTTTAGTTACATGTTCAAAATTTTTTTTCGATATAACAATTTAATCTCAAATATATGTGATCATAATCAAGTCTATATATACATTCAAGACCAAATAATAATCAAATTATTATTATTATTAATTATTCCAATCACGATTAATTTACCCGACTATAATTAATTAACCTAACTATAGTTAATTAACTAACCATAATTAATCATAAAGTAATTACGGTTAATTAAATAACCATGATTAACCATAAAGTTTCTATGGTTAATTAACCTAACTAGGGTCAATTAACCCAACCACAATTAACTAACACAACCAAGATTACTTAATTTAATATCCATAATTAATATTAACTAATCATAATTGATATAATCTAATCTAATCCCTAAACACAATTAACAATATAATAAAATATTAGGAGGTTAACTCACAAACTAACGGTTATGGTGATGATGGCGGCGGCGGCATCGACAATGACAGGCACTGGAGCGGCATGGCAATGTGGGTAGCACATGGTGGCGCGGATGGACATGACGGCTCGAGGGTGGCTTGGGCAAATGGCAGCGATTCGGTAGATGGCTTAACGACAACGACACACAGCACACGGCAGCAAGGTGCAGCAGTGACAACATAGACAATGGCGCAAACGGTGGCTTGGGCGGTAGTTCAGTGGGTCTTGGTGAACGACGATAGTTTGGCTTGGCTCGCAGCGGCGAATGGCGAACAACGACGAACGGCACTGTGGTGGAGCTTTAGCGGCGGCAAAAATGAAGGATAGAGGCAGAATGGTGGCCGGCCAAAAAATGAGGAAGAGAGGGGGGTGTTCATGGCTAAAGAGGGGGAAAGCGAAGAGAGAGAGAGAGAGAGAGAGAGAGAGAGAGAGAGAGAGAGAGAAGTGGGGCCCAAGTTTTAATGTACATTAATGATTATGTCCTACAGTCATTAATGTAAGGGCAAAATGGTAATTTCACCATAAGGGGATAGGTTAGTCATTTGGCATAAAAGTTAAGGGTATTTTGGTAGTTTGTATCAAGGGTAAAATGGTAATTATTGCAAAAGGGTAAATTAATAATTTCAAGGCAAAAGGGTAAAATTGTAAATTTATCTTTAGGGGCAAAATGGTAGATTCACCTCTAAGGTTCGGCCAGGACTAGGCTCGGACGCTAATGGTCTCAATGCTTCAATTCGACGACTCGATTAAAGCGGTTGATTCCTCTGACCAACGCTTTAGGATTTTTCAAATCCCCAATCAGACCAAATAAATTGATGACGAAAAATTGTCCCTTAAGCCTAAAAAATCCCAATATTATTTAACAGAATAGAATTCATGGTTATAATCCATCGAATTCTATTATTTTGCAAACGACAGTAATTCAGGATGTCACATTAAGCTTAGATATGCTGAGAGTTTCTCTTTTATGGCGTTAACCTGCTATAAATTATGGACTTTTGTAACTTAACCGTTAAGTAGTATAAAATATTAGCAAGTTTTAGGCTGTTGGCTTGTCAGAATCGATAAACAAGCCTATATATGGCTTGGATTCACAACTAGTAATATTGTGAACTAGACCCACCAAGAGAAATGGCTCATCTACTCTATCATTTGGATTACACAAGTCCTTCAATAAAATATCGTTTATGCCTTGGTTGTTCTCTTGGCAATCTTTTCCCCAAAAATCCTACACACACTTGTACACGCTTTAAAATCCCAACAATGGTAACAAAGCCAAGTTTATGATTCATTGTTTTTCAGCGTTTGTTCTAACCAATCTTTGGAAAAGCACCCACCCAAATTTTCAATACCAAAACTATGGCCAAGGCCGCCACATCCTCATTTCCCACTTCAATTTTTCATGGGAATAACTATGATTACTGGAGCATCAAAATGACTACGTTCTTGATGACCTAAGATTTATGGGACATCGTCCAAAAAGGATACGAGCTCTGAAAGAAGGTACAAGTGTTCTAGCATAACAACTACAGAAGGATGCGCAAGCTTTGTTTGTGATCTAGCAAGCACTCTTGGAGACAGTATTTGTTAGAATCATCGTTGTGAAATCTGCGATGAAATTACGTGAAGAATATCAAGGCTCAAAAAAGGTACGCAATATTCGACTTTAAACTTTGAGAAGATAACTTGACAATTTTAAAATGAAAGTTTATGAGACTATTCAAGAATATTGTAAAAAATTGAAAGAACTAGTAAATCACATGAGAGTTCGATGGAGATGAAATCACCGATAAAAAGGGTTGTTGAAAAATTATCAGTGACACTTCGAGAAAATATAATCCTATTGTCACCACTATGGAATCATATGAGGATTTAAAAACCCTATCAGTGAGAGAGCTAATGACTCTTTAGAAGCACATAAAAAAAGACTGCAAGTGCAAGATGAAGATACAATTGAAAGGGCTTTTCAGTCAAAAAGGAACATACAATCTCATAATTCTAAAAATAGTGGAAAGAGCTCATGAAAACTTGAAGAGGAGGTGAAACATATTTAAAGGGAAAATATCCACCTTGTAACTTTTGCAAGAAAACTAATCATCTGGAGAAAAATTATTGGCTACGAGGTAAACCACAATATCACTCTTATAAAAGATATGGGCCCATAGAAACGCTCTGTCGCTCTCAAACAAATTACGGAGCGAATTATATTGAAGAAAAGGAAGAAGAAAATACATGTCTTTTGCATGCTAAGTGGCAAAAGATGAGAACAATGACCCATGTTATATTATAGTGAGTATAGCAATCACACGACCAGAGATGAATCTCTATTTCTCGATACTGATATGTCGGTAAAAACACAAGTGAAATTGGGCAAATGATCACTGGTCGATGTGAAAGGAAAAGAGATTATAACTGTTGAAACTAAGAAAGGCTCAAAATATACTCATGAAGTATATCTAGTCCCTAGTCTTGCACAAAATTTACTCAGTGTGGGCCAAATGATTCTGAATGGGTATTCTCTGCATTTGGAAGGCAATACATGCACTATCTATGATAAATAGAGGAATTATATTATCGCCACTGTGAAAGTAGAGAATAAAAATCTTCCTATTCGATAGAAATATGTCAAAGATATAGTTATGAAAGTTTAGCTTGATGATTCATGGCTACGGCAACGAATATTTGGCCCCTTCAACTTTTATTGGCGAAAAATTCTCCATTGAAAAGATATGATAAGGGAATTTCCAGCCATTATAGAAATTTTATAATGCATGTGAAGGTTGTCTTCTTGCAAAACACAAAAGGCACTCCTTCCTATTTGAAAGTGCATGGAGAGCAAAAAGACCATTGGAGAAAGTTCATAGGGATGTATGTGGTCCAATGAGGACGCTAACACCTAGCCAAAATAAGTATTTCATTCTCTTCGGCGGTGACTATACTAGAATGTTATGGGTTCACTTTCTTCGAGAAATATCGGAGGTTTTCTCTATTTTTAGGAAATTCGAGAACCACGTTGAAAATTAAAGTGGCTGAAAAATTGAAGTCCTAATGAGTGATAGAGGCATTGAATACAGCTCCAACAAGTTCAAGAAATTCTGTGAAGATGAAGGTGTACATCATTAATTAACAATCGACTATGCCTCAAAGCAAAATGGAGTAGCAAAAAGGTAGCTCCAATCGAAGCATGGAGCGGACGAAAGGGTTCAGCAAAACATCTCAACGTGTTCAGTTGTATATGCTATGTTCACATCCCTGATCAAAAAAGGAGTAAGCTTGATGAGAAGACAAGAAAAGGAATATTCCTCGGCTACAGCGACCAATCAAAAGGTTATCGGGTTCACAACTTAAGAACTAAGAAGGTGATGATTAGTCAAAACGTCGAGTTTGATGAAAGTGCCGCCTGGATGAATCAACACCAGGAGGAGAAGGTGGAACATCAAATTCCTCCACTTAAGACGTAACACCACCATCCTCTCCAAGCTTGGCACAAGAAGAGTCTACTCCAAAGTCCCATATACTAAAGGTAAAATCTTTAAGGAAAGTCCATGAAACATGCAATTTTATGTTCTTAGAATTAGAAACTATGAAGAAGCTTCCAAAGAAGATGGATCAATTCGTAAGCATAAGGCAAGGTTTGTTGCGATAGGATACTTGCAATAACCATGTATCAATTATATTGAAACTTTCGCTCTAGTCTCAACACTATTCGAGCATTTATAGCCTTGGCAGCACAAAAAGAACGAAAGATCCATCAACTAAATGTGAAGTCAGTATTCCTAAATGGATAACTCCAAGAAGAAATATATGTGGATCAACCACAAGGCTTTATCATCAAAGGCAACAAAGAAAAGGTCCTAAAGCTTAAGAAGGCCCTATATGGGTTAAAACAAGCATCACAAGTGTGGTATAGTAGAATTGATGCGTATTTCACCAAGCAAGGATTTAGGTGGAGCATTAACAAGCCAACGCTCTACATCGAGACCCAAGATAATTCTGACACTCTTATTGTCTCTCAATATGTAGATGATCTCATATATATGGAAGAAAATGATTCAAGTATTCAAAGAGCAAATGATGGAGCATGCGAGATGACAGACTCAGGCTTGATGCACTATTTTCACAATATTGAGGTTGATAAAAAAAAATGAGGGAATATTTATCTCACAGTAGAAATATGCTAAGAACCTCCTGAAGAAATTCAAAATGAATAGTTGAAAGACAGTTGCAACACCGCTCGTGATAAAAGAGAAACTATTGAAAGAAGAAGGAGCAGAAAAAGCAGACACTTCTCTCTACAGAAGCCTTATTGGCAATCTACTAAACTCACTGCTATATGGCAAGACAATATGTATGTGACAAGTCCACTATTACGTTTCATGCAAAGTCCGAGCCAAATTCATTTTGGAGTAGCCTAAAAAATTCTCAGATATTTACGAGGAACTATAGATTATGGTATTTGGTACTAACCTAATGCAATAGCTAAGTTGATTGGTTACGCTGACATTGATTGGGTAGGCTCAACTGATGATAAAAGAAGTACTATTGGCTATGCATTCACACTAGGTTCTTGAATATTTTAATGGACATCTAAAAAGCAAGACTCGGTGGCATAATCTATGGCTAAAGCTGAATACATCAAGGCTGCCACCGGCCACCAATCAAGCAATATGGCTTTGGAGAATTATGGAGAAAATTAGAGAAGCGCGAACAAAACCAACTTCAATATTCTGTGACGATAACTCTACGAATATTAAAAACCGCAATCTTTCACTTAAGAACTTAACATAAGACATCAAATCTCACTTCATACGAGAAGTGCAAAGTAATGGAGAGATTGAGCTAAAGTATTGCAAGACTAAAGATCAAATAGCAGACAGCACTAACAACAGCAAAATTTGAGACTTTACGAAGTATGCTCGGAATATTGTAAAAATTGTTCCAGGAGGGTTGAAGTTTGACCAATTTTACCAGAGGAATCAATTGCTACTAGACTCTAGAGAACTTGAGCGACAAGTAGCCAAAATAACTAAGTAACTTTGCTTCATCAACTGCAGCTGGCAAAGAGAAAGTTCAAATTCAAACGGTGCTGATGGAATCGGTTCAGAAATGAAACCAAAATCAAAGAAAATGCTGGAAATTATGGACGTAAGGAGCAAATTTTGTAACTTAATTATTAAGTAGTATAAAATATTAGAAAATCGTAGACGGTTCCTTATCAAAGTTGGTAAACATGCCTATATATGGCTTGGATGCACGACTAGTAATACTGGGAACTAGACCAACTTAGGGAAATAACTCCATCACTCTGTCGTTTGTATCACACAAGTTCCTTCATTTAAAATATCCATTGTGACTTGGTTATTCCTTTGCTATTCTTTCGTCATAATTCTACACACGCTTCCGCGGAATCCCAACTATTATCACAAGTAGTATAAAAATTACCCTTGTCTTTCACCAATAAGCTACAGAACACTGCAACGTAATTTGCAGGACCAATAGACCAACAATTTTCAATCTCAAAACAAAAACAAGCCACTTAAAAAAGCCTGCAAAGTAAAGAAACAAATCGTTGTCTCGACCCTTCTTTGAGAACAAACGTTGTTTGCCCTGAACAGCTACATATTTTGTCATGCTGCACAACTCCCTCCCTCATGATAAAACTAACGTCTCCGAAATTTACAGTGCTAATGAAATGCCATCATGTACTCTAAGTTACAAATTTGCACGATCCCTGTTATCCTCCAGGGATGCGGATCCACTTTTTGACAAAGAGAACGGCAGGGAAGGTGGGGCAATCACAAAACTTCCGGGTTGAGAAGCACTTGTCGAGCTCGTTTTGTTCATGAAACTCAACGCACACCCATTAGCTTGCAGCACCTGGGGGAGGAGAGAAGAGGTCACGTCAGCGCTCCACCTCAACTTTTGGCCGAAGCTGTGGCTGTCTCCAACCCCCTGATGATCCCCTATAGTTGCTGCAGCGGCTCCGCTGCTACCATTGCTGATTATCGACTTGAGAGCGACAACCAGAGCGGATTGGAAGTTGGGGTCCGCCGTGATTGCCTTGGTTGCGGCAGCAATGGTGTCTGGAAGAGATTGTGGAGGAGGGCTATGGTTGTCCTTGATTTGCAAGTAGGGTTGACAAGCTGTGTGGTTCTTGTTTTGGAGTTGAGTGGCGTAGTTAAGAAGCCCATTATTAGTCCACGACATGGGTAGATTATTATCAGATTGACTGGGCGAACTAAAGCTTAAGCTTGTGGAAGAATATCTTGACGCTGTCGAAGGGTAAGTATGGGAGGAGAATCGACTAAAATGTGACGAAGTCGACGACGCTGATGATAGGTCCGAGGAAGTGAGGTCAAGGGTGATTGTCGGGTAGGTAGGAGCAGATGACATGGCCGAGCTGGGCAGGTAAAATTGCTTCGATTTCGAAGCATCGGACAGATAAAAGTTAACCCCATGAAGGCCGGCCCCAGTCTTGGCGGATGTGCCGTGGCTCTGTCCTGTCTGTGAGGTCGAGGAGCCGGACAGCAGCATGGCAGCGGCCGCCGAGGTGGTTGAAGCCATAGCAGTGGCCGACATCGGAAGCGGGTGGTTATGCGTGCCTTCATATGTGGTTATCAAAATGGACATGTCCTCAGCACACCTTTGCACCTGATTGTCCAGAAAGAAAGATCTCCAATTAGAAGGGCAAGATATAAGTTCATCCTTTAATTTTTTTTTTTTGGGAAAGAATTCATCCTTTAATTTCTTAGACCTGATGAACAAAAATGACTCAGGGTTATCCACATATCCTGAAGTCTTTACAATTAAATCCAAGTTAATCTACCTGTTTTCTTACAGGACACGATAGTGCGCCCGTGCACCGATAGTAAGCTCGAGGGCATGGGTTTCCCTTGGCAATCTTTTGGCCATACTTTCGCCATTGGCATCCATCGTTCATCTGTTGAAGAATCATCATGCAACTTTTCTAGCTCAGATTGCAACATTCAACCATTCACATAACTTCATCAAATAATCAATGATGAACAACTGATCAGACTACTCCAGATTACTAACCGTTGCCGTGTCGCATTGAGCCCGCACTGAAACCCTAGCTTTCTTGACGGGTTTTTGCTGGGAAACTCATCATCCCCCCTTGATCTCATCGTTTTGAGGACTTTGCTGGGCGCCCAAGTCTCCCCAGGTCCTTCCTTTGGTTGATCTTCAAAGCTAGTCGCAGGACTACTCTTGCTGTCGTTATTATTCTCAGCAAAGTTTTGACAAGACTTGTTCTCGAGCATCGGACAATTTGCAGTCAATGAAAGACCCAAGTCCTGATCCTTGCTAATATTCTCTAAGAAATACAAATTCCCCTCATAATCTTTCTCTGAGTGCTGGCTAGAGGTGCTCTTCCCAGGCTGAGAGAAAACAAGCTCTTCGACTCTTCACTTGCTGCCGGTCATCGTTACCGTTAGCGACTGCTTCCACATCTGAAGGTTTCTTCTGCTCCTGATCCGGCTTGACGATGTCGAAGAACTGCATCTGGAGGGTCTTGTACTCTTTCATTATGTGGTCCAAGTACGTCTTAAGCTTCTGATTTTCTTCCCTCACCTCACCCATTTCAGCTCGGGCGGATTTAAGCTGATCTTGATCCTAAAAATAAGGAGAGAATTTAAAAAAAAAAAAAAAAAAGAGGAAACAGGTGATTCAACAAAGCTCTGAATGGGTAGTTTTTTAGATGTGCGTGCTAATTGTGAGATTAGCATATCCAAATCAGGGATAAGTTGAATCTCATATAAGTCATTGTCCACGTTCTTTCACAACTGGACAGAGAGGGTCAATAATGTACAGTAACTCAGGATCCTTGACAAGGTTTAATGTTTTAGGCAGACGAGTCAACTCCAGGACATTTTAACTATTGAATCTCAGCACCTTTTTTTTGAAGTAAGATGTCCTCTTTTTCTTCCAATTTTTCTGCCGAGAATTTCCTCCTTATCATCATCATACGTTTACGCGTTTAAACGCGCTAATTGCTAGCTGGGAAAGGAAAGCGAAAAAAGTTATTATACGTGGGAAACAGGTCGACGACTTACTGGAGATTGAGGAGGACCTAGGCCGTAGGCCTAGTATAATTCATTTTACAAATTATTATACGTGCCTTCGTTCGCTTTAGTACTACAGCCACCCACACACAACCTGTGACCTAAAAACCCGTAGGAAGGGTCGCGACAACTATGCGCACGTCGCTAGAATGAATATTCGCCAAAATTTCTTAACAAGGAGAAATATTACAACGTGCACATTCCGGCCTTGTAAAATTGAAACATAACCAAGATCTGTGAATCTGTTTGAATAACCTAGAACCGATGATAACATGCCGAACATACTGAGCTAAAATATGTCTTACCTGCTTGCTGGTGCTTATATTTCTCTGCTCAGGAGAAGATGGCTTCGAATTTGTCTGCTGATGATTTTCACCATTTCGTACCTGAAAAGTGAGAACCAAAGAAGTGCCTAAGTACTGCATACCTCGATTTGAAGCGTAAATGCAAAATTTTTACAACTTAAACTCCGAAACGGCAAAACCCCACGTATATATCTTGAATTCGAAGCTCGTTTCTTCTTCGTAGTGTTGTTCAAATGACGACCCGCTAAGGAAAGCCGGTTTGCAAAATCGCTTCCAACTTCTCCGGCGGAGAAACGAAATAACATATCAAAGGAAGACCATTTCTCCTTACCTTAGCAACACCGTTCATTTCGCTGCCACCACCGTCAGGCTCAGCTCTTTGCTCTTCCATGACCCTCATCACTTCAGCCATCATGGCTCTCTTCTCTCTCTCTCTCTCTCTCTCTCTCTCTCTCTCTCTCTCTCTCTCTACTTATCCTTGCTTATTCTTTCTGTAGCTCTTCTTTTTCTATCTTCTCATGAACAGGGCTCTTTATTCCTTTTTATAGGCCTCAAGCCTGAAGTATTTGACCATCCTTAGCTCGTTGTTTTTTTTTTTCTCCATCCCCATCAAAAATAAAAGTCAACCAGCTCAACCCAATTGCAACTGAGATTTGGTTTTATATTGAACAGTTGAAGAATTCAACTTCAACGCTTGAGAACTTGATGTCAGACCAGATGCAAAGATAATTAGTTCTTTGAAAATAAACAGGTATGAATATAGTTCATCAGCCATAGAGAAGTTTAAGCCGCAATAGTCGGAACCCCACCAAACACCCGTGCTACCGAACTTCGTGGAAATTCGTATTACGCCATTTTTAGAAACTAGAAAAACCAGGGTGGGGGGGTGCGGAGTCAAATGTCCATTGGTCCACGGTCAATGTTTTTTCTCCACCGTCGCGTGGCCGCTGGTGACCGAGCTGTGCCTTTTCGTCTTGGATTGGTTGCCCCTTTTGATTGATTTAAAGCGGTGTGAAGATGAAACTCGAGGTCAAAGCTTGGGCTTTAGTTATGCTGCACATGAATTTTCTAAGTACTGTCCCATGGTGTTGACCTATCTATCTAAATTTAAGCTTCAATTTTTATTTCGAATCTTGAGTTCGGATCTGGCGTGGGACGTGCATCACGAGACGCATATTATTTATCTTACCCTACATTTTAGTATATGGTTCTTTCCTTAGTAGCTAAGAGTGTATTCCCTTATATGTGGTTCGCTTTCAAAGTGTCTCACGACATAATGTATAGTGCTCATTCAACATTTTTCATTAGAGTGGTTCGATAAGCTTTCCTATTACTTGATCGCTATGAATACGAATCTCCTTGAATTCGTGAATATCGTATCTAGGGTCTATGGAGAGAAATGCTCAAAAAATTTTAAACCTTACAATTTTGCCAATTCAGTTCTAAATTTTTTAACTTTGTCAAGTGAGTCATAAACTATTTCACATTTTGCCAATTGAGTTTATCCGGCCAATTTCGACTAGAAACAGTTGACGTGGACATCGACCTTTTTATGTAACACAACCGATGATGATGTATATAAATTTTAATAATATTTTATTTTAATATTTTTTCTTTTTTCTTTCTATTCTTTTGTTTGTTTGGTTTCCTTACACCAAGGGTTTTCGAGTCTCATCGGCCACGGGTGAAGGCCAAATGCCCTCGCCAACCACAAGCAAGGGCTCGGCAACCCTTCCCCAAGGCCCGAGCGATAGCATTGCTAGCGAGATAGCCCTACCCAAATCTAGGCGAGGCGACGTGGCCGGTTGTCGTGATGGCCTCACCCGAGGATGAGGAGGGCTCGACGATCCTTGCCTTTGGTTGAAGGAAAAAGAAATCAAAAGAATAAAAAAATAAATTTTAAAAAATTTTAAAATATATTAGAAATTGTCACGTCAATGCTGATCGCGCCATGTAGGACGAATAGTGAGGTTTCTTATTGAAATTGACTGAATGGACTCAGTTGGTAAAAAGTGAAAAGATTTATGACTCAATTGACAGAATTAAAAAAAGTTTAAAATTAAATTGACAGTAATTAAATAAATTTATGATTTTTTGGATAATTTTTTCAAGATCTATGTAAATTGTAATCCTGAGTTGAATCTAGTGGACCACGCGGGGTTTAATCATAATTTAGACGTGCTCATAAATTATTATGAGATGCACGAATAGCGGCAAGACCTCGTTTCAACCGACTAACCTTGGGATTGGGACCGTTGACGTCTCACAGCCTCTCTGGACTTGTCACATTTCCAATTGCAAGATTCACATCAATCTAATCTAATTCCAGGTCAACTTTCCTAAATATATAAATTTCTGACTAAAAATAGGAAGTCACGCTATCTTATCCTCAAAGATAATATTTTGGCCGATCGTGATATATTTCTCGAGTTGCGTGAAAAATCATAGTAAAGAGAAATTGTTCTTCATTGTTTTTGTTATTATTATTATTAATTTTTTTTATAATGTGATTTTTGGGGGGATCTAGTCTGCATTGAAAAGGGATTTGGCAACAAAATTTCAAAAGAAATGTCCAAATTGAAAGAATTCAAATGCCAGAAAAACAAATTGCAAGAACAGACGCTAAAAAATTCAAATGACCAATTAACCTATATGGGACAGTTTCCATAGAGCGAAGAGTAAGACTTGTCCATTTTTCGGCAAAAAATAATAATATTTATAATTTCCGTTTATATTGGGGATTATGTCAGTACAATAGCCGTCCCTAAGATTTTATCCGCAGGCTGACGAAGCCACCACCCCAGGTCTTCCGCGCAGAAGATGCATCGGTCAGTTTTAGATGATAATGCATCATGTACAAGCCAGCATAGTTCATAACAGGTTAAGGAGCATATATTACAAATTGTCACAACGGTAAGTGGGAGGTCCTAACTGGCAGTAGTTGCTACATACGACTTCTCCCATTGAGCGTAACATTAACTATGTCAATGTATAGGCATTCAGAGCGCTTCTGAATTGGCCCAATGAACTTACCCCCCACGTCCCCAAGACCCAGCAACTCATACGTCGGCCTCATAAGAACGTTTCCCATTGGACACAAACAGTTAGGAATCGTTATGTGTTTCTGTAGTACCTAAGAGTAGCAAACTGCGTATTTGAGCCGGCATCCGCCACAGGTGTTATACAAGCATATCCATATATTCGACCATATCTAAGAAAACCCAGGAACAGGAAACAACAGCAATTGAGTCACCAAATCAACTACACACTCGGACCAAAAGGTGATTCTCAAACATTCCATAGACGACTCTCGTCTAAGATCATGAGAGAGTGGCCCATCTAGATATAACACACCTTTACACGGACCACATGCGCAACATGCCAAAAGCCAAGAAAACTTAGGTACCAAAAGTCAAGGTTAGTAATCAACTTATAACCCATATAATAGCTAGAACCTACAGTTCCAGAGCAAAATCCAGCAGAACTCAGAGGGATGCACGAACCCCAGTCATAGGTTTTTTGCATGAGCTCC
>JAGVVM010006360.1:0-18420 GCA_019149425.1 Psidium friedrichsthalianum
TTTCCCCCCCAGCAACTTTTTAGTTAAAATGGCCGAAGCGCTTGCCACCGTCGAATCCCGAAAATCATCCATAACAAAACGGCGAAAATTGGTTTTCTAGTTATTTGTAAGTATAATCAAACATCGAAAAAGATTATCATTTCTTGAAAAATGACTTCCTGAAAAATGATTTCCGAACAAAAAGTATCACATTTTTCCGTTGAAACAAACGTAAAGACCCTAGGTCCATTTGTAACTTTGAGAGTTAGCGGTCGGAAAATGGGTTTCAATATAGGATCGAAAATGGATTTCAATGCGTGGCCGTTTTGACCCATTTAAATTTCACCTCAACCTTTTGGGACCCATTTTTAGTAAGTCCTTTAAATGCTAAGTGGACCCAGTATAAGACCATTTTATACAAAATATGGGTCAAAATATGGGGCTTTGACCCATAGACGGCTCTACTCAGAAAGGCAACTACATAAATATAACTATAACTACTATGAACAGTTGCTCTTGAGGCTAGGGACTCATGTCACAAGCAGAAAACTTCTGGTTTCTCAGCATTCGGAATTTCGGAGGACATTGCAGAAATCGGATTGGAAGACCGTTCTGTCGCAGTTCAGTGCACTGTAATCACAGTTCAAACATAGTCAATGGAGCAGGAGGTGTTGTTGCAGACCGGCACAAAATTACTTAAAAAAAATTATAATTTCAATTTATATTAAAATTTTTAATATGAATATTGGCTATTTAACATGGCCCGATCGACACTGAAGCAGATACTTTTTATTAAAATTTTTATTTTTTATCTATAAGGAAAAAAAAAAAGAAGAAAAGAAAATAAATATATTAATAAATTAAAAAAAATGATAAAATAAATTGTAAAAAATTATTCGCATTAGCCTCAGCCGTGGCATGTGGAGGGCCCATAATCCATGTCGGTGATCTCCGACAAAAAGTGGACAAGATTGGTTAAATGAACCATATTGGTAAATCGTCGAAAGGCTTACAATCGATTGATCAATTGAATTCTTTGGACTTAATTAAGCACAAGTGCAATAAATGAAGACTTTTTTTTTAATAAAAAAATTTCCTTGTTGCAGACATAAGCCGCTCGGACGTGCGAGCACTCTTAATTGGTCCAATCTTTCTTTTCCCCGCCTAAAACCTAGGGAAAGACAAGGCTGTCATCGTCTGGATTTCGCGTTTTGGTCGTCGAGGGCTGAAGTTGATGGCCCTTGGCCGCGGCTTTTCGTCCCAGCGCACGCTGCACGGGCCGGTGCATCATGGATATGATTGGATCTTGATATAGCGAGAACGGAAACTCAGAAAGGCAAAAGTCCAATACCCGGCCAAGACAGAGCGCCAAGCCGAATCCGTTAACATATCTCGTTTGATCTATCTTCATTCAAAAGCTTAATCTAAATAATTATGGGCAAATTAGAATATATTAAACTACTCAACCCTACACCAATTCTTCCCGATGTGAGACTTCTCTTAACGCAAGTCTTACGCGCCTATCTCAACCACTCTTGCTAATATCTTGCTTCTTCTTGAGCTTGGGCTTGGGCAAAGCTCCTTAAATTTGGGTTTGCGACTTTGCTCTGCCTCCTCGTTTGTAGATGGTTTCGTCCCCTTCTTCTGGAGGACTCTTTTCGATGTCGATCACCTCCCCAAAGGGCAATTCGATGCTCCGTATGAGTCGCGGTCGGATCGTCGTGCACTGATCCGTCTGAGAATTTGAAGTTCGATACACGAGCTTTCAAAACCTGTATATGTCGGTGCGTCTTTAGAAAATCATGTAGCATTGAACATTACAGAGAGATGATCTTCGCACATAAAAATGCCGTGTATGCGCCTCTGTCAAATGACCTCTCTGGCTTTCTTTTCGAGATAAACATAGCTTTGGTGAATCGAGAACACCAACGAATGTGTTGTATTTCTTCATTCTTGTACTGATGATATCGTATCAATGCGAGAAAGAATGGGAGCTGTCCGTGCGACCCTCAACTATCCAACTCGCGTTAGCCGAGTTCAGTTCTTACTTAATTTAGTGCCAGTGGCAGGCTCTGTTGTGGAGGGGGAATTTACCATCAAAATCCTACGAGTATGATCGAGTTGGATGAAACTTTACTCCCATGTAGTTGGAGTTCCCCGGTCACCGGTTCGAACATAATAATAATAAAAAAAGCAGGTGAATGATAAGATTAGTGACAAATTGAGACTTGGAGCATCTCCTTGAGGTGCAAATAAGGTGGAGATTAATGGACCGATTAAGCAAAACTTCACTGAGAGAAAAAGGACAGGCCAAATTGATATCTAACCCACTGACCCCTCAACACTTTGCCTTTCCTCTCTTCAACGGTTAGCTTAACTATCCCACACACTCTCTCTCTCCTCTCTCTCTCTCTCTCCTCTCCCCTCAATGCTTTTTTGGTAAGACAGCACCCAGAACAGAAACAACAGACATCTTGCTGCCTATGTCCAAAACGATACCAAATTATTGATTCGGGCATTAAACAAAATCCATGGGACCAAGATCCAAGGTAGAGCGTACAGCATTTCATAAAAAACAGAGCCTTGGCTCTGTTTCGCACATTTTGCCATGGAGACTAAGGTTTGAAATGAGGATGAGGACTTGTGGGTGTTGACTAAATCTCTGTTTTGTTTTTTCTTTTTGGCTAATTTGAACGCAAGCCTCCACCTCACACACCCCATAATAATATACCAAAATTCGTTGTGGGGGCTGAGGGCACAAAATTTGGGTGCAACTGAAGTTCCGAACCCATGATGAAACCGCATTTCAAAGATCTCTCCTTTTACCAGTCTGTGAGCCCCACGTCTGGTTTGTGAGGCTATTGGGTCCTCACGCTTTGCAATCTTTTTCGATTGGAAAACCTTGCTAGGGAGTTCTTGAGGATGAGAATCTATGGAGTTCAGTCAACAGATGGATTGGGTTTCTCTCTTGTTGGATAGCGTCAATAGTCACAACTTTTTCTTTTTTTCATAAGGACACCGAGGCTTCGACTTTCGGTTCATCTCACTCGATACCTCAAACTTGTATCAATAACCCAAAAATGCCTTCGTCCATATGGCCGTTGAGAATACGGCTGGCGATGTGCATGCCCATTGAAAATATGACGTGACTACACTCTTGGTCGACGTGGCGGCGCATGCCACGTCAGATTCGTTTGCCCGTCATAGTTCACAAATGCTATCATGTCAGATTTTTAACAGCTATTAACTATTATGAATGGAATTTTTGGTCACCTGCACAAATGTAGAAGCACTAGTAGGACGATTTTTTTTTTTTTGAGATGTTGTATCCGATAAGAAAATTTGGATTTTTTTTTGGGATTATTCCCTTTTTTTTAGTGAGTTTCTATGGATTTAATAGGGATGGTTTCTGTCATTGGCATTCTATTTTATTTTCGAATTCACAGTTATCTTGATTTTCGTGGTGATTCTTTTGGTCTTGCGACAAAAATAAACGACCGCAAACTAAGAGAATTACCGACTCAAATTATCAACTATAAAAGGCTGCCGTTTCAATCCGCTCGATTACGAGATTCATCGCGACTATAGCGAAATTAAAATTTTACCCCATTTTATCGCCATTTCGCCTACATCTCTTCTTACTTTTGTCTAAATTTTTGTTGTCGTTGTTCGGTCTATGTTTTCTGAATTGTACACCGAATTCCCCGGCGTTCTCCATGTACTCTGTACATTAATTAATTAAGATCGATTTGATTATAAGCCTATGTGGTGTCATGTCACTATAGTAAAAATCATATGTCCACCGTGAAGTTATGTGTAATCACGTCATCATTCTAGTTGGCGAAAGAAAGACTATAGAATACATAGGGGCGGCAGAAGTAATTTCAGGTTTAATAAGGTCATGCATTTGTTCCTCTTATAAGATGATAATCAAAAACCATCTTTCTGGAGGATTTTGCGTACGCATTGCACATCCACGACTTTAAAATGACCAAAAAAAGAAAAGAAAAGAAAAAAGTAAATGTGGGTTTGCTTAAAGCCACGTGGGAGATTAAGATTTGTAATTTTTTTTCGGGATTAATATCACTAAAAACTCTAAACGTAATTAACTATGACACCAACATCCGAATTTTTTTTTGTCTCAGAAATACCCCGAAACAAGTCGAGAGGGGGTTATTTGATGACACACAAAAATTATGTTGTTGTTGTTGCAATTAGCATAGTTTAACATTTTTTTTTGTCATAGACGGAGGGTTATTTTTTCTTATATGTCGGTACAAGTTTAGGGTATCAGCGACTCGAGAAAAAGCTTGCGGTAGATGGAAAGTGCTTTTGTCACATTTATATGAGTTTCGGTGACAAAAAGAAAAGAAAGGAGTTTAGGATATTGTTATCTTAGTGACCATAATAATTTAAGATTTTAATGACATTTCCCCCCTCCCCTCTCTCGCCTTTTTTTTTTTTCAGAAGCAAGGAAGTGCCTGGGTAGTTTCGGCCCAGCTCGACCGATCCACCTTCCTGAACTATCTTTTAAATACGCGCTCTTTCACACGGGCCTTCGCGCATATATATATATATAATATTCCAAACGAAATTCCATCCGGATCTTAAAACTCATATGCGGCTTTGAAGAGGGGTTTTTTTTTTTCTCTAAAACTATATGATCCCGACACGCATCGCAGAGTTCCATTCCAATTTTGCTTTTGTCGCGCTGTACATGTTTTCAAATCGTCATCGTCCCGCATTGAATTCCTCTCTACTCTTCCCCAATTTCTCTGCCACCTTCTCCTCTCGGGCCCTCGACCCCAACATCATCCGAAAAGTCTCTTATCCTGTCCCCATCCATTTTGCCTGGCCTCGGACGTCACCTGACCTCTTGCTCGATTTCATACCACCGTTGCATTTCAAGATTCAACCGCCTTCGCACTCAGCCAGCGAGGCAAATTTCGCATAGAGAGAGTCTAAAATTGTATATATTTAACATATTTACTCTAAAATTTATAACATGGTGACATATTTATTATAAACTTTTTTCATCAATAATCCACAAAAATTGCCAAATTCCCTTATTTTATTTATTTTTTTTTTGGGGGGGGGGGGGGGTGTTTTATGTTCTCTACTTCCACCCGTGACTCGGCACGAATCGACGAATCCGACCCCCGTCA
The DNA here is from genome assembly GCA_019149425.1 of Psidium friedrichsthalianum. Lineage (NCBI taxonomy): Eukaryota > Viridiplantae > Streptophyta > Magnoliopsida > Myrtales > Myrtaceae > Psidium > Psidium friedrichsthalianum. Next base: position 5,145 of record JAGVVM010006360.1, read on the forward strand.
TTGAAATGGTTTTTTTTTTTTTTTTGGCCTTGCGAAGGTTGCGTCTCTGCTGTAATGATGCAGCATGACGATCCCTAATTGTGATCTCCAACAACAACCCCCCACAAAAAAATAAAAAACAAAAAATAAAAAAGGTCCACCAAATGTTCACAAAATGAAAAAAATAAAAAATAAAAAAGGGGGAAATTTTGTTACGATTCCTCTGGCCACCTGCCCGTTGGTCAACCGAAAGGTGGCGCGTCTCTTCTCCGTCCTCCTCGCCTCCGCTGTTGCGTATAAAAACTGAGACGGCAGGGTCACGTTAACAAAGCCCGCCTCTCCCTCTCTCTCTCACCCACCCCTCGTCGCTTTCTCCCTCCGCTCTGCGTCATCGTTCGCGTCGCGATACGAGAAGCTGAAAAACCCCTCCCTCTCACCAGAACCCCCTCACCTAACTCTCTCTCTGCTATGGCTACGATCTCGAAGCTCTCGAGCCCCAGTCCTTGCTCTTCGCTGCGGCCCTCGATCAGCCACCCCCGGTCGTCGCGGCCTCTCTGCTTCCTCGACCTCCAGTCCCGGACCGCCTTCCAGTCCCGGCTCGCCGCCGCCGCCTCCTCCGGGCTGTCCGTGGGATGCAACCGTCGTTCCTGGAGCTCGTTGGTGTGAGTTCCTCTCTCCCTCGTGGCGTGTCCGCGTGAAATTTGCGCCTCCGTGTTCTCTCTGCTCGTGATCCGCAGCTTGCTCTGTTGGTTGCCGATCGTTTTACTCGTTTTCCTCTCCATTTCTGCTGTCGGTGTGCTTCTCTGTGCGCTGATTGGATGTGTGGTTTGTGCTGGAGTGACCGATCTCGTCGACTTCGACGTGGATCTCTGCATCTCTATCTTTGTTGTGGCCAATGCGGGCTGCTTTGCTTCTCGTTTTCTTGAGCAAGTTCTTTTTCACTTTGTTTTGACGACCACGTATCGGTGACCTGACTATCTTTGCACGGTTGATAGAGTCTTCGAGGGAGTAATAGTAGTGTGGATTATGCAACTTATCTTAGATGTCCTCAAGTTTCGATATTGTACTTTTAGGATCCTCTGATTCCTTACGGTAAATCTATGATTTTCTGCATCTCAATTGAAGTTCTCGGCGAACTTTTTGCTTCAGAAAGTGCCACTGGAATTAGATTGGATTTGCATGAGCTGATCAATCGCTCTTTGTATCTTATTCCTCATTTGCTTTGGCCGGGAATATATTCTCGCAGGGTCACGTGCTCTCAGAACGGTGCAAATGGCAATGTAGCCAAGAGAACTGTGCTTCATGATTTGTATGAGCGAGAAGGCCAGAGCCCCTGGTATGACAACCTCTGCAGACCTGTGACGGACCTGCTTCCTCTGATCGCCAGTGGCGTTAGAGGGGTGACGAGCAACCCTGCGGTAATTGGAACGATTCTCATTCTTCTACTGTGCTCTTGCTTGTATAGGGAGAATTAGGGGAAGAACTCCTGTGTTTGTGCTTGTTTTATGGCCCTCATTGTGCGGAAATTTTCCCTCCTTACAAGTGTTGATTAATTTACATAACAAGTTCAAGAGAATGAAAACGTGAAAAGTTGATGAGGATAGCAGGGTTTTCTTGAAGCTACATCAGTATTTTGGTTACTCTCTTATTAGTATTTATCCATGCTGACAACATGTGAAAATTAATTTGCAGATTTTCCAGAAAGCAATATCGTCATCGAATGCTTATAATGATCAGTTCAGGTAATCAAGTCTTCCCTGTTTTAACCGTCACTGAAGGGTAAATAAACATGAGGAGTCATATGGGAGCTGCTCAAAACCTATCATTTTAAGAAAGCTAACAAAAAGCTTGAAAAGCTGAGGATATTGTTATTTTGAGTGGGTGTCTAAATAGAGATTGTGGTTTACTTTAAATTATGAGAAAATGGAGTCTAGAAATTGAGATGTCATTTTAGTTATCTTGAATTGAGATAAATATATGTCGGATGTGGATCTGCTTCATTGTCTTAAGAAAATCCCTCAATTATGTAGGCAGTCCTCTGTTCCTTAATTTGGTGCTCGTTATGGGATGTTTTCAGGACCATTGACTACCTAGTATTAGCTCCCTTTTAAGGAGGAGAATGACCTGGTCGTGGATCGTCTTGATCCTTTTATGTAATTCTGCCAAACTATTTCTGACGATCTTGTTGTTTTGTGTTTATATTCTAAATCCTGCAGAGAGCTTGTGCAATCAGGAAAAGACATTGAAAGTGCATATTGGGAGCTTGTGGTGAAAGACATTCAAGATGCCTGCAAGCTTTTTGAGCCAATATATGATCAAACTGATGGTGGTGATGGCTATGTCTCTGTTGAAGTTTCTCCTAGACTGGCAGACGATACTGAAGGGACTGTTGAGGCAGCAAAATGGCTTCATAAAGTGGTTAATTGCCCTAATGTTTACATCAAGATCCCTGCCACAGCACCTTGCATTCCCTCAATAAAGCAAGTCATCTCCAACGGCATCAGTGTCAATGTGACTGTAAGTTGTTCTGTTCATTGCATCTGTATCCATTTTGGTACTTAGATCTGTAGGACAGTACGTCATATGTAAGGCCAAATAATTGTATCTTGGATAGTTGTCCTAAGTTCCATGGATGCTGTGCTAGAAGGATTCTAAATAATGGGGGCTGTTTACGTAATATAGGACCCAAACTATAATGAAGAACAGTGGGGCAATAGAGCTCTCAAACCCTGAGAACCTACGTTCTCTTGTATTGGTTTGGAAATAGAAGCATGGGGGTAATACCTGTGCTGGTCCTGAGTATATAATGGAAGGGTACGTGACAAGAGTTCTCATGAAACAATCAAAGTGTTGCATTCTAGTGGATGGTGGATGCCTAACCTGGACCAACCCTTTACCTTTTTTGGAGATACACATACCTTGGTGGATGCTTCATTAAATTCATCGGTGTGCTGACATTTTTTACTTATATTTTTGCTATAAAAATGTTGACCCTTGAAACCTATCTGAACGAGTTCTCTGTCTGCTTTGTGCTTTACATGTATTGACACTTTGATGTTGGTATTCCAGCACTTAGAATAAGTTATGAAAATAACTAGGGAAAAATTACCTTAAGAGTAAAAACCTTGCAGACTGCATCTTAATGTTGCTGAATTCAACTTGGCAAGTGCCTTCCATGCAGTAATATGAGCACATTCCATCCCACGTACTAATGAAGTAATTTTTTTTTCCATGTGCAGTTGATATTTTCATTGGCTAGATATGAAGCTGTTATAGATGCATACTTGGATGGCCTTGAAGCCTCTGGGTTAGCTGATCTCTCCAGGGTTACAAGTGTTGCTTCCTTCTTTGTCAGTCGTGTGGACACCCTCATTGACAAGATGCTCGAGCAGATTGGAACACCTGAGGCTCTTGACCTTCGGGGGAAGGTACATGACTACAACCGTTTATAAATTCTGAGGACATGCAACTAAGTTATGTTTGCAATGATATTCTCATGTTGTGATGAATTGATCATTGCAGGCTGCAGTGGCCCAGGCAACTCTAGCTTACAATCTTTACCAGAAGAAATTTTCTGGTCCAAGATGGGAGGCCCTTGTAAAGAAAGGTGCAAAGAAACAGAGGCTTCTTTGGGCGTCCACTAGTGTAAAGAACCCAGCATATCCCGACACCCTATACGTTGCTCCTCTCATTGGACCAGACACTGTCAGTTGCTTCTTCCCCCTCTTTTATGTTGCACTCTTTAGGATACATTAAGTAATGTTGCACTCTTTTGGATCGTAAATTAGTATATAAAAGAATTTCACCGTTTCACCTCAAAATTGTTGTATCATTGTTGAGCAGTGATCTAGTTTTAACTCTTGTATAATGTTTGTCTTGTGTACCATCTCGACAGGTTTCGACCATGCCCGACCAAGCTCTCCAAGCATTTATTGATCACGGCATTGTATCCAGGACCATTGATTCTAATGTCTCCGAAGCTGAAGGTATTTACAGTGCTCTTGAGAAATTGGGAATCGACTGGAACTATGTCGGGACTCAGCTTGAAATTGAAGGAGTGGATTCCTTCAAGAAGAGTTTTGACAGCCTCCTCGATACCCTGCAAGAAAAGGCAAATTCTCTTAACTTGGTTAGCCTGTAATCTTTATTGTTCCTGCACTTGCTGTAGTGTGGCTCAATAAAAGCTTAGTGAATGAAGTACTCCAGCTGCAAAGTTGGTAGATGAGTGTCTTTCAAAGACAATATTGTATTTCAAGTGGTTTATATTCAGCTGTGGTTAAAGAAAGTCTTTCTAGATTTTGTTCAAAAGCTCTCTGGTGTTCGACTGTTTGTCTTGTATGTTGTGAGAAGATTGCCCGGCACAGTGATAGAGCTTTGCTCTTCCGTCGAGGCTTTGCAGTCCGTTGATTGGCTTGTTACATGGACTAGACATTGTCTTCCTTTGTGAGACAGGTTTCAAGAATTTTCATAGTCAAAAGTGGGATTCTTTCTTCACACTGCCTAGAATTGTAAAAACATTGACAGAAAATGAAGGCTAAGTGTGACAAAACTTTATACCATACGGCTGTCAGGCACTTCAAGACCTTATTGAGAAGCATAGGCAGCTCAAGGATGAAAGGAGAACCAAAATCTTGGGCGCTATTGTGGCCAAGGGAGGGATTTCAAGCAGTGACGTCGACGATGTATCTTGACTGACGCTGTCACCATGAGATGTCCTTTCCTTTTTCCATTTTTTCTCGTGTTCTTTGCTCTCGAGTCTTTGCTACGTCTTGCAGAGCTACAAAAGGATTGTCTAAATTTGAGTGAGCTGGAGACAGAGCATTCGTCTGTTGCATGGCTAAGAGCTGATGTGCTCTTCTGCTTTTGGTAGTTGTCTTTTGGATCGACATTCCTCTCTCCTTGACCCACATGAACGTTCATTTGGTTCGAGAATAGTAAGGCACAAGAACCATTCGGTTAAGTTTGGGGGAGAATGTGCTGAGTTGGGAAAGGGGCAAAAAGAGCAAAATACTGGCTAAGCGGCAGACGGGTAATTCGTAGACCTATGGATTGAAGGACGTATCGGTCGGTCAACAACATATAACTGCCGGGAACTGCGGTCAGGTAAGGTCATCTCCTGTTCACTTGGCCCAGTCATTGCAAGCGCGGCATCCAACTAAGTTGGAGGGTATGTACGACAGGTCGCCTGACAATTCCCGTTCAAAGTCCATACGATGGGGTATCTGGCTTGGGATTATGGTACGGCTTGTTAGATCGTCATGTTTAGAACATCAAGTTTAGTTCTCGAGTTTCGGATGGAATATGGGTAAGTTCATGACAATCGAGCACCAATTGTTCAATTCACGAGCACGGAGGAGCCCCCGTTAGCCACTGTCGTTAGGCCCTCACCGGGAACCTCACACAAGCGGCCGTGCACTTCTTCAGCCATGAAAGCCTCGTCGTGAACCCTCCCACCTCTCTCTATCTGCCAGTAGCCATTGGGACCGGTTGAGCTTCCCCCAACACCTCGACCTTGCATCCGAGTTTTGTGACCTTAGACTGGAGGTCGCCCGCCTCAGCAAACTCATATATGGGGTTGCTTGATGCTAGGCTGCAATCTCGGCCTTGGCCACGACATCTGGGGTTGTGGTCCCTTCGTCATTGTGTTGGGGGGAGCAAGGCTGGCTGTGAGGGGCCGCGATGGTGGCATGGCTTGTGTGGCGATAGAGGAGCAATGCGGTCGTCGCAAATGCTTATTTAGCGCTGAGCAAGTTTACAAGAGCGAACAATTATTGGGTGCACCCAAATTATGTTTGATTGTAGTTAGGGTGAATGTGCTTAGGTAGAGAAGAAGAATCAACTAGATGAAAACATCCGACTTTTCAATGAAAGTGGCACTAGCCTCTTTATTTTAGCTTATTTTGCAATAGGGTTTTGCTAGCATTAATTTTTGGATTACTACGAGAGTTGAGCCAAAAATATTTGAAAAGAGTGAATTTTACAATAATTTTTAATTATTTATTATTTATTTTCTTGTGGTCCAAATCAAGCTGTTAATCATACGGTGAACTTAACGACTCTAAGTTATGTAATCATTTTTCTTTAACAAAATTTGGCGGGTCCCACGTGCAGCTCACCTCAGGGTGCACGTAAGTTGAAGCGTACCCACCCCGGGAAATACGTAAAGGTGTCCGTAAAGCCCTTTTTTATTTTTATTTTTATTTTATTTTATTTTTTTGGAGAAGGTCCAGAAAGCTGAGGCCATTATCTTCCCGCGAGACAGTCTTGGCTCCTCTCTCTCTCTGGACGTTGCCTAGCAAAAGGAGGAAGTCTCTCTGTGCGTTAATGGCGTCCATTTCCGCCGTCGGACCGCTGCCAAAGTCTGCGCCGCCGTCTTCAAGACCTTCCGCGACGGTGCTTCCCCTCTTTCTACTGGTCATGGTCTCACTTTTTTTTTTCCCTTCCTTTTTCCCGTTTTCAGAAAAGCTGAACGTCGACGCATTTCCCCTATCGCCATTTGAACCTGTGCAGAGACGAAACGGACCTGCGAGGTCGCATTCTCCACAGAAACCGCGCACGACTCTCCGTCCCCGACTGTCTCTGTCGTCTGGTTCCGGTCAGTATCGAATTCGCTATTATTCTCTGCTCCGCTCATTACGAGCTAGGAACGACTTGAATTGTGTTGGCTCAATCTTGTCTTCGCAATAGAACCATGCTGTAGTGGAAGGGAGCGCGAGTTTCGGCGGCGGGAGGTTTTGGTTCCATCGACCGCGGGGACGCTAATTGGAGTCTTGTGGAGCGTTTGTCGCGATCGAGTCGCTCTCGCTTCCGGATTTGCCGACAGTAAATTTTATCCCCTTTCCTCTCTCTCTCTCTCAATGTCGCTTCGCTGCTTCTTTGTTTTCGTTCGGATTGAAGAGACTTTGTCGAGACATTTGCTCCGCCACATGATGTGAAATGGAGATGAATAAGGTCGTGATTACAACTTGTTTGCCTGCGTTAAGGCTGGTCCTGTTGGATGCTGTTGGCTTTTGGTTGAATTTTCTTTTCTTTTTTTCTGTTTGAGAAGTGTCGGCCTGTTGGGTTCTCTAATCCTGGTGTAAGTCCCTGCGTTGATATGATACATTTGCTGAGGTCACTGCATCTTTACAAGCTTGGCGCATGATTTTGTGCTTTCCATGTTAGTGTAGATTGACCTGCCTGCTAACTGGTTTTGCGTCACGTATTGTGACATTTGTTCTCGACTTCCTTCATCAAGAACTAATGAATGAATGTCTTATGAGACTGCTTATGCCTGCTTCAGTTGTTTTAAAGACTTGACATTCAAGGTGGTTGCGAGTCTTATTCTAGTTTCTTATTGCTATATGGTCACAGTGCCAGCAATTAGAGGGAAGGATTATGGCAAGACAAAAATGCGATATCCAGACTACACAGAAACAGATTCAGGTCTTCAGTACAAGGTCATTTATACGCCAATGTTAAATTTGGTACCTGTTTTTGTTCCATCAAGAAGCACTTGTTCTGTATTCGTGTAGCTTAATTCATTGCTTAAAGGACTGCAGGACTTGAGAGTTGGAGATGGTCCCACCCCCAAAGTGGGAGAGACTGTAGTGGTGAGTGATGATCCTATACTGATGGTGTTTTAATTTCATCATAGCTCGTGGTGCCCTCATCTTATTTCTAGTTGATAGAAGGGGCTGTCTGCAAATGGGATAAGCTTCGATTCCTTTATCTGGAGACTGTATTATGTCTTGCAGAATGAATGACAAAGTTTCGTACATTTGATACTTTTCAATCTGGAGGTGCGAAATTGATCTAGAAGAAACAATGAGCGAACTTAATGGCCTTCTTATCGATATGATTGTGTGATATCATTGCAGGATTGTCTGATTTTTAGTGTCAATGATGTCAGTGACAGATTGAATAAATCACAGGTGGACTGGGATGGTTATACTATTGGATACTATGGCCGCATATTTGAAGCTCGTAACAAGACAAAAGGCGGTTCCTTTGAGGTATATAGGCTTGTTTTTAATGCTCTCCATCTCTCAGTATTGACTTAAAACACTATCCCTTGTTCCTCAAATGCAGGGAAATGATAAGGACTTCTTCAAGTTCAAGATAGGATCTCGAGAGGTTAGTTATTGTTCCCTTTAATGGTTATATTTTACTGCCTTCTCAAATAGCATTTTGTGTGATCTAGGGTAATGTTTAGCTATCCCCTGTGTCATTCATGCATGTCCCTGGTTTTACAAATATTAAAATGTACTTGTGTATGTTAATCTATCCCAACTTTGCAATTCCTTTAGGAGTGCTTCTGTTTAATACTAGAAGTAAATTTAGATAGGTAAGCATCCTTACCATTCACATTTTCAGGTAATACCTGCATTTGAAGAAGCTGTTGCTGGCATGGCCCTTGGGGGTGTTAGAAGGTGCTGCATTTGTATCTTGGCTATATAGTCTTTCTCTTTGTTCCTGTTCCAGTGTGTGGAGTAGTGTATCTGTATCTTGGCTATATTCTGGTTGGGTTGATGATCCAAATGCTTGTTAGTTACGCATGCCTGTAATGTGTCATGATTGATGCCAATGAGAGATGACAAAACAATCTAAAAGAAGTCTTTGCTAAAGATAATGGCAGCTTTAATTCTTATGTTCTTTAAATGGCTGGCTTCTTTGACAATGAGCACAATGCTTAAGGTATGTTATGGTTTCCTCTGAAGTTTCAGTCAGCATACGATGATGCAGTTCTATACTGTTTACTTAATAAAATTCTGAGTGAAGATCCTCTCCTTTGTGTCCTATTTAATTACCTTTAAAGGGAAACAATGGCCAGAGTCAGATTTCTGCTGTTTCTACTGGTTACATTCAAATTCACATCTTTATTCACAGCAATGCAGGATCATAGTGCCACCAGAACTGGGATATCCAGAGAATGACTTCAACAAGAGTGGCCCGAAGCCCACTACCTTTTCGGTAACATTAATGTCCTTTCCGCTAACATCTAAATGGTTAGCCTACCAACTTGACGAAATTTTAAAAGCAACTTTTTTAACAGGGTCAGCGAGCTCTGGACTTTGTCCTGAGGAACCAAGGGCTGATAGACAAGACACTTCTTTTTGATATTGAGCTCCTTAAAATCACCCGGAGCTGATCAACTGAAACATGTCTTCGGTTGACGCATGAGGTTAGTCTTTGTTTTGCAGTGTACCTTCCTGGCTGAGGTGAAAAGTTATTTGCTTGCAGAGTAATTGAACCAGGTACTTAATCCAGGCAACAAGAAGCAACAAGTGATGGAGACGGCATTTTCCTAAAGCCTAGAGTGCATTATCTAGTTCAGCACCTGCCTAATAATATTGACGTCATCTATCAAGCGAAGGGAAATTGAGGAAGTCACCTAATGATTTTTTATTTTTATTTTTTATTATCAATCTTGGAGAGGCTCTTTTGTTCTGTAAGCTGCATTGTAGGAAGGATGAATTCCTTATCGATCTGCCCTAATTAGCTGCTATGTATCCTGTCTCTGTTTTCCTGTAGCTTAGTGCGAGTGCTTGGCTTAGTTCTATGATGTTACAGAGAAGCATGACCAGACGGTGCAAGTGCTTCTAACATCTATTATGTTGTTTTCTGCAAAACTAAGAATAGGCTTCACACGGTAGCTTATGCTGCCATTTTATGTCCAAGTGCCCAGACCGTTGAAGATGGTTCCCCTTGGAGCCATCCAAGACATCATTATAGCCATTCATGAAAAATTTTCGGATTCCATTGCAGCCGCGAACCATAAGGTAATTTGGATTGTCTATTTTCCAACGTTCTAATCAGTTGCCCGTCAATTTTAGTAAAAGCAAGTTTTATCCGGTAAACATATTTGTTATGCAGCAAATGAGTCTCATTTGTGGTGAAAAGTTTCATGTGTAATAAAAACAGTCATAGTAAAACACATTATCTTTAATAATATCTCCTTTCCATGAGTGTAATAGTGACAAAAATAAATCAATTACACTAAATAACAGGAAAATTATCAAAAAAGTCTAAAATCTATTTGCTAATGTGCCAATTTAGTTTTTTTTAATTGGGTCATAAACCTTTTGTATTTATGCCAATTCAATCCATCCGGCTAGCTTTGCTGGCCGGCTTTGACATAGCAATGCCGGAGGAAGAAGGAGAATAAAAAAAGAAAAGAAAGAAAATAAATAAATAATTCGGTAAAATATTCAAATATTATTAAAATTCTTCACGTCAATATCGGCTGGTTAAAGTTGGTCGAATGGATTGAATTAGCACAAATGCAAAAGGTTTAAGATTCAATCGGTCAAAAAAAGTTTAGGACTGAATCGACACAATTGCAATAAGTTTAAGACTTTTTTGGTACTTTTTCCTATGTTTAAGGTAAAGAAAAAACAGCTCCGACTAACTATGCATTGACTTTTGTTTAGAAAAAGCTGAATTAAAACATAAAAAAAATGAAATTTTATCCGTTTATCCGCTTACAAAATGTATAAATAAAAAATATTTTCATCGTTCATGAAAACATTTAAACATAAATTGTTGTTCATAGTAAAAACACTCGTACTAGCTTATACAACCAATCTTTTTAAAGAAAAGTATTTTCCCAAAATTATTTATTTTTCGCTAAATAAATAATTTAGAGAGTTGGCCACGTCACCCAAAGGCTGTATACAACCGTAATCCTTCATTTGGCCCTTTTTTCCTTCTTCCTTTCTGTTTGTATACCAAAATGAACGGCGAAGAATTGAAGTCGGCCCTTATCGCAAGGGCGAGCAAGGACGTTGCTGCTGGCCAGCGGACCGAGACCCCGACGATTGGCAGAGGACAATAGGAAAAAGAAAGGAAAGGAAAAGAAAATTTAAATTTTTTTTTGTCATGGTGATTACTGATTACTGGTTATGTTATATTTGGATCAAGTCTCGATCGAGTCACGAGAAACATTTCGCCTTGACTTTCAGTCTCGACCCGACCCGAACCCGTGGCCAAGCCCTAGTGATTAGGTCAAAGTATGATATAAAGTCTCCTCATGTACGGGGTCGCATCCCATTTCGAGTAGCAAGAACATTTCCTATCTCCATCGATTTCCTGACATTATCCTCACTTTTTTAGAAATTCTCTTCTTGACGAAGTAAGCCCATGCAAATTGCACATGCAAAATTCCACTTATTTCAGACTGAACACTCAGACAATTTCCACGAGAAATTAGCACCGGGGCAGATCTGCGACTTCCTGTATGTTTGTTTAGCCAGCAAAAGACATATCAAAAGTAGACCATTTGTTTGCTACCTCGGATATTCCCCAAGAAAATGTGACAAAATGTTTGATTCTAAGCGATGTAAAAGTTTAAGTAGACAATGCAACTTCGTGCTTCCCCAAGAATGAGAAGATAAAATCTCAACCACAATATACAGCTCCACCATATTTTGATTTCCCTTAAAGGCAAGACCTGGGTTCCTTCTTGTTTGGAGCAATTACCAGCTTCTTCTGCATTGATACTTCAATTAGTCAAGTCCCATCGCCAGACTTGTTCGGAGCAATTACCAGCTTCTTCTGCATTGATACCTCAATTAGTCAATCACTCGACCCAACGAGACGACGAGATAAGGATCGGAGAGTGTGGATATCCGGTGTGCTTTACGACCATCGCATTCCCTCCCCCTCCCTGGATTAAGTACGACATGTCGCATGATTGACATTTTCACCTCGTGGGATTGAGTGCGTTAATCTTGCGCAGCGGGTCTACGGAGCGCGAGTCTTTGGTGCAGTCCATCGCGGGGGAGAGGTCGGGAAAGGAGGAGGGAGAAAAGAGAGGGGAGCCAAGTAGATGAGGCAAGTCTGATGAGGAGCGAAGAAGAAGATGGTGGCGGCGGCGGCGGCGGCGGCGGCCGAGAGCAATGAGGTAATAAATAGCAGATGTATAAAGACTATTGTTAATTAGATTAGGGTCAGCTATGCTCGGATGCTCTCGCGTATCAAATTGGTCGTAAATTGGGACATGGATGGTGACCGCTCACGTGGCTTTTTTTTTTTTTTTGCAACTTTTTAATATCATTTTGAACATTTTATTTTATTTTTTTTGGTTTTTTTCTGCTATTTTCTTCCGTTGATCACTGAGGCTGTGGCGATGGCCACCGGACACAAGTGAAGGCGTCGCGGCCCTGACCGGATACAGATGTGCTAAGGCCTCACCAATTTGGGTGGGATAAGGGTCGACCAGGAGGTCATGGCCCTCGCCTATATATTGGCAGTGGAGACCTTGGCAACCAGCGAAGGGGAATAGGAAAAAAAGAAATAAAAGGAATAAAAGGAAATAAAAATTTTGAAAACTCTGGCAAAAATTATAACAAACTTTCACATGTGACACTCCCGTGCCACGTAGGCCGCCTGACGTTGATTGAACTTCACGTTATTGATATTCCATCAACATTGGCCGGAGGACTACGTTGAAAATTGTCAAAAAATTTAAGACTAATTAATCAAACTAAAACTTTAAGATTTGCACTGGCCAGAGACAGTGGTAGGCCGAGGCCTTGCCTAGCCGGGTGAGGTTGAGCCTAGTTGTTATTGGGTTGAGCTGATCCTCATCCATGTTCTAGCAGAGCAAGTCTCCCTCACCAGTGCCGATAAGGTCCTCGCCTTGGAGCTGGTTGCCGATCTGTAGAGAAGTAAAAAAAAGATAATAAATAAATAATAATAATTCGAGTGCCAATATCTAGCGTTAGGCGCTAGTCAGGCTAAGTTGATTGAATTGATTTCCTATGCACAAATAAAGTTTGAGGACTCCATTGCAAAAAAATAAGTGTAGATTCATTTGTTCATATTGCAATAAGTCTGAGGATTTTGTTTTTTGATAATTTTTCCCACCAATAATAGTCAATTACACACCGTAAGAAGGTCGAAAGCAAGATAGTAAAACTAGAAAAAAGAAAAAAGAAGACATATTTACGAATGATAATTGAAACTGAATAAAAAAAGCAAGTGTCTGGGTAGGTAGTGTCCGTAAGGTTTCATCGGACCACTACTAATTGTTTAGGCCATGTATCAAATCTTTTCAAACTCCTATTTGCCTTCCCAAATTAAGTATGTTCATGCTTAATAATACTAGTCAAAAGACCAAACTATCAAGCATGAGATAGAGTGTAAAATAGTTTAAATATTAATCCAGTATTCGTTTAAACAGTTTAAAATATTTTAAAATATTAGTCAATCATCTCCGCAAAATCTACCATACAACTGGCAATCACTGCTGCCCAACAATGGCCACCGCTTGAGGCAAGCGAGGGTCCCTGACCCTTCTAGCCATTGACTTGGG
>JAGVVM010006361.1:0-10929 GCA_019149425.1 Psidium friedrichsthalianum
GTTTTTCCTTTATTTTGGAGAGTTAAGTGAAGCAGTAGTGAGTTGAAATATCTTTTCATCTACTGATTATAGTGATTGAATTTTGCTCCCCGTCGTGGAAGTAGATAATTTGTGATCGAACCACGTAAATCCCGTGTTCGTGTTCGCTCTTTTCGCATCTGTTATAAAAAAGAAGACTTGCCCATGATTATTAAGAGGAGTGCAACAAATATGCGTCTCTATTGTCCTTTTTTGTCTTGTCCAATATTTGATTGTTAACTCTGTACCCTATTGATGACATGGCATTGAAAAAAAAATAAATAGTTTTGAAAAGGGGTAAGGGCTGCACACAATGCCCGCCGGCGTCGGCAACAGACCGCAACATTAGTTTCTCGCAATGCCGCCGGAATTCGATCAGCATGCAAGCGAGGCAGCAGGTAGGGAGGACAATGCCCCGCCATGGTAACTAATGAAAAAAACAATTCATTCTCAATTTTGCATAGTACTTGATGGAAATAGGTAGGTCCTCAACTCCATACATCCATGTTTTTTTTATAGTTCTTAAATATAGATTGGTGTAATTATTAAAAATCCAGAATAGGTATGCGTAGGCAGACTATTAGGCTGGCATTCACGTTCAATTTGTCACACTGCTTTGCTTTGCATGTTGATTGTCTCTACTACGGAAGAGTTCCAAGATGAAATGAGAAAATTGACTTAGCTACGTGCCTGTCCTCCTCTCTTGGTTTCGTAACTTGCCTATTGAGCATAGTTTCATATCGCCTTGGTCATGCCCATTCGATTTGGTGGTGATCCCACCGAAAATGCGACTCCAACTTTGATATGGAGATTATGCAATCTCTAATCCTGCTCTCCTATTGTCGATCACCAGCTTCATTCCATAGCCTTAAGTCTAGTGATGTCCATCACTCTATCTGGAAGAGCCATTTAAACAAAGCTATGAAGATTAAGACGTGCCCAAAGGCCTCTTTAGTGGGTCTCTTCTCAATGAACATCTTCAATAATAGTCGAGGTGCGCGATCCGTACGGACGCTGGCCCGGACACCTTTGATACAAAAAAAAAAAAACTTTTTGAAATAGGAACATTACCAAATAGTCCCCTTAAACACTAAATTCATGTCAATCTAGTGCCCCATAGTTCTCCACTTTGGTTGCTAATTTTTGCAAGGGTCTACATGATCTAGATACAACTAAAATCGTCTAAGCCAGTGGCATTTCCTTCTTTTTTATCTTACGATATCGACTTAAGTATGATAAAAGTGCCTAAAGTTATGTACGGCATTCACTTTAGCATCAAAACTTTCAAAATGATCACTCAAGTGTCAATTTTTTCAAAAAACACTCATTTAAGTGTCGATTTCAATCTGGGATTCATTTTTTTTTATTAATATCGAAGCCGACATAGCTCGCCGGAATTACACATGAACTTCCACGTTGGATTAAACTAAAAAATTAAAAAAAAAAGCCAAAAAAAGAGGGTGGGGGTTTCATTTAGGCAACAAGGGTGGGGGTTGGCTGGCAAGAGTTGCCTCACCACTAACCAAGGCTCGATGATCCTCGCCAGCCAATCTCCACCCTTACCTACAAGAGCTATACAGCCTCATTGCCTGAATGAAACCCCACAAGTTTTTTTTTTAAGATTTCAACTAATTTTTTAATTTAATTTATTATTTAATTAACTTTTATTTTAAAAGTCTACATGAAAGCTCACTAGCTAGAATTTTACAAAAATATATGCCACGTCAAATAATAAATTTAAATACTGAAGCCACATATTTCATTTGGCACCTAAGTGATTATTTTTCTTCGATTTTGGCACTTAAGTAATCTATTTTCTCTGATTTTGGTACTTAAGTGATCTTTTAGAAAGTTTTGGCACTAAACTGAGTGCTATACACAACTTATGCCACTTGTGGTGTACTTAAGCCTTGTAATATCCATATGATCCATCCTCATATTACATAAGAAGGTGTATGTTAATTATTAGTAAATTATTTGATGACCCCTATCCATTTTGTGATTACCCACCTTTATAATGAACTTAGTCACATTATTTAAAGCTACATCAATTACATTTATAAAAGAACTATGTTAATAATAATTTTTCTAAACTATCTCTCAACTTTTTCTATCTGCTTCAGAATGTTAAAAAAAAAAACATATTGGTTGCATTGGCGGCCAGGATTGCTTGCAAGGGTCCTCTTTGATAACCCAATAGTATGTACACATATTTCAAGATAGAGGATAAAAGGAGGACCAAAGAAAGTTCAGATGATTGGGATAAAGATATTTTTAGTGTAAAAAGTTATGTATGGAGATCACTTTAGTACCAAAAATTTCTGTTAGATTACTTTTTTTTTTTGGGTAAGGTCTGTTAGATTACTTTAGTATCAAATTTTTTGAAAAAAGATCACTTAAGTGCTAACTTGCAAGAAATCCAACATGGCACTTTCTTAAGTAATATATGACATTGACGTGACTCACTGGAGGTCCACAGTGGCATTTTTTAATTTAATATTTTATTTAAAATAATTTTTTAAAAGCGAAAAATTTCGAGGGGGGGGGGGGGATCGCAAATCAAGCTACAAGGGCTTATTATAACTCTCGCTGCCGCTGCTCCCACCATCACCGACAATGGCCGACAGTGGGGGGGCATGGCCAGTGGGGGGGGGGGGGCGGCGGCGAGGTTTCTTGGTTCTAAACTTTTTTCCTTTTTTTAAATTTTTTTTAAGGTTTTTTTTAATTTTAAGCTTATTTTTAATTATATTTTTTATGAAGTTTTTATTTTAAACAATTTAAATTTTAACTAATTTTTAAAATTGAATTTGATTTATTTTAATTTATTTTAAAATGTAAAAGTCCACTTGGCAACCCACATGGACTTATTTTTTTAAACGTCATTTTACATTAAAAAATTAATTATTAATGACACGTGGTACTTTTGGCCAGAAATTTTGCCGGAGGGACCAAAGTGATCCTTTTGTCTCCAATTTGGCACTAAGTGATCGTTTTGTCTTCGATTTGGTATTAAAGTGATTCAATTGAAATTTTTGGCACCAAAGTAATCTCTCTACACAACTTTTGGTATCAAAAGTGTCATTTTCTCTGGGATGAGCTTACCTTATTTTCCATTGTGAACTGGATCGTGGTATTAAATGCAGCTAAAACTAAAAGTGGGTCATTGGAGGAGATGGAAAGACAATTGTTCCTTATTCTCAACTCTGCCCTCTTGTGGTGGTAGAGCTCAATCACAACCCACGGTGCTTGCTCGTAAAACCACACAGATCGGCTTGCATTAGCGTCATTTAGAAACACGATACACGAAGACCCATTTGGAGTCTTGAAATCTTGGAATGATTTTATCAACCATTGTGAGTGGCAAGGAGTCTTGTGTAGCAAAAGGCATCCTGAGAGGGCCATGTCCCTAGTTCTGAGATCACAAGGCTTAGTAGGCTTTTTATCTCCTCATATAGGTAACCCTCTCTTTCCTAAGGGTCATGATTTTACAGAACCATAGTTTTCATGGCGAAATCCCACTACAGACAGGCAACTTGCTTCATCTTCGTCTTCTTATTCTTAGTAACTCATCTGATGGGCCAATACCATCCAACCTTTCCCACTGCTCGAACCTCGAGACTCTAAATCTCATAGATAACCAATTATGGGTGGAATTCATTCCAATCTTGGTTCTTTACAAAGGCTTAAAATCTTGGGCTTAAGTAGGAACAGTCTTGTAGGTCCTATTCCTCCTTCGATCGGAAACCTCACCATGCTACAAGAACTTTCCTTGTTAGAAAATACTTTGCACGGAGAAACACCGGAGGGATTGTCCAAATTCAAGAGGTTGATGTTCTCCCAACTATTCATTCAAAAAACTGATCGGCGAGATTCCAGCAGGGATTTCTAACCTCTCCGGATTTTTACTTCAATGTTGGTTGGAACTAGTCGCGAGAGGCAAGCTTCCTTCTGATATCGGCATCTCTCACTCTCTCTCTCTCTCTCTCTCTCTCTCTCTCTTTTGAGCCACCACTAACTTGTTCACACAACCATACCCTCTTGGTTGACGAGTGGCACCCGTCTTGAGGCTTTACTTGCACACAACAGTTTCCATGGGCCAATACTGAAAAATATGGGAAAGCTGGAGGGGCTTTACCGAGTTTCGTTAGCTAATAACCAGTTTCAAGATAACTTAAGTTTTATTTCTTCTTTAGCTAACTGTTCCAACATACAAAGTTTCACGGTGAACGCAAACTTGAGGCAGTAACTGTTGCCGACATCCATCTCCAATCTCTCCACCATCATTAAGCTAATTGCTACGTCAGACAACTGGATCTGAGGAACTATTCCTTTAGCAATCGGAAATCTCTTCAACTTATCTGTCCTGGATTTATCGAATAATCTTCTAACCGATCGCATTCCTGATTCTATCGGAGCACTTTACAACTTGTAGAAACTTTATTTGGATAGAAACATGTTTATTGGAGGGATATCGTCTTCCATTCGTAACATGACGTCGTTAAGTGTCCTCGACCTTCAATCCAATAGTTTCCAAGGCTACATACTGCAGAGTCTTGACAACTGCATGCAACTAATTGAGCTCGATCTTTCAAACAACAATCTAAGTGGCTTGGTTCCAGTCAAAATCATGCGGCTTTCTTCCTTGTCGATCTTCTTCAGCTTAGCACATAATAACTTAAGTGGACCTCTTCCATGGCGAGTTCGCTCTATAATAAATCTCAAAGTGTTAGATGTGTCTTACTATAGATTTACGAGCTTAATTCTAGCCTCCAAGAGTGGATGCTTGAGATTGGAGCGGCTTCACTTAGAAGTTAATTCTTTTCATGGTCAAATCCCCCAGGCTTTATGTCCATTATGGGGTCTAGAAGAGCTGGATCTTTCCAATAATAATTTTTCTGGTCCAATCCCGAGCTTTCTCGTTGAGCTTTCACTGCTCAAGTACCTGAATTTGTCCTTCAATGACTTAGAAGGACAAGCTCCGAAGGGTGGAATTTTCTTATGCAAGTGCTGTATTTGTTTCTGGAAATAGACAGCTCTGTGGAGGTGTTCCAGCACTGAAGCTTCCTCTTTGAGATCACCAGTTCTAGCAAGTCATCTTCAGCCAGAGTATAGTAATATGCGTGGTAGCTCCTATACCTGCGTATCTTCTACCGGAAAAAGAAGCAGTCGATAAACAAGCCTCCTTCATTATCCTTCGAGCACCAATTCTTGAGGATTTCTCTGCGAAGAACTCCTGGGAGCTAGTAACAGATTTCTCTAAGACTAATTCGATTGTAAAGGGACATACGGCGTGGTTTATAAGGATATTCTTGGCGGTGGTGCCACGGTGGCAGCGAAGGTGCTCAATTTAACGCAAAAAGTGCTTCAAGGAGCTTTGTCTCTGAATGTCGAACTCTAGGAACCATTAGACACCAAAACCTCGTGAAGATACTAAGCGTCTGCTCAAGCGTGGACTTTCATGGCAATCCTTCAAAGCCCTAATGTACAAGTTCATGGCTACTAAGACCTTGGAGTAGTGGCTAACCCTAGGACTATTGGACGAGATGATGAGCGTGGCGAATCGAGTAATCTAATACTAGTGCAAAGGTTAAAGATTGCCATCAACATAACTACTATGATCGAATATCTCCACAAGTGTTTGTTATTCAGCAATCGTCCATGGCAATCTGAAGTTGAGTAATGTGCTTCTGAACATGGTGGCTTGAGTTGGAGATTTCAGGCTTGCAAAGATCATTTCAATTGTGTCTACCCAAGCCTCAGGTGTTCAGGATCAGGGCAGTTCAACTTCAACAGCAATCATACGATCCCATTGGCTATGTGCCTCCAGATATGAAAATATCATATTTCCTTTATTAGATTTGAATTTGAGTCATATGGAGAGTGTCAAAAGTTTGAATAAACAATGGTCCTCAATGTAAATGTTATGCTGATGACTCTCTCTCAACACAACAACGGAAAAAAAAAAAAAAGGGAAAAAAAGGGGGGGGTAATGGGGAAAAAACAAAAAGAGAAAGATGTCATAGCATAACATTACATTGAGGACCATTGTTTATTCAAACTTTTGACACTCTCCCATATGACTCAAATTCAAATCTAATAAAGGAAATATGATATTTTCATATCTGGAGGCACATAGCCAATGGATCGTATGATTGCTGTTGAAGTTGAACTGCCCTGATCCTGAACACCTGAGGCTTGGGTAGACACAATTGAAATGATCTTTGCAAGCCTGAAATCTCCAACTCAAGCCACCATGTTCAGAAGCACATTACTCAACTTCAGATTGCCATGGACGATTGCTGAATAACAACACTTGTGGAGATATTCGATCATAGTAGTTATGTTGATGGCAATCTTTAACCTTTGCACTAGTATTAGATTACTCGATTCGCCACGCTCATCATCTCGTCCAATAGTCCTAGGGTGTAGCCACTACTCCAAGGTCTTAGTAGCCATGAACTTGTACATTAGGGCTTTGAAGTGATTGCCATGAAAGTCCACGCTTGAGCAGACGCTTAGTATCTTCACGAGGTTTTGGTGTCTAATGGTTCCTAGAGTTCGACATTCAGAGACAAAGCTCCTTGAAGCACTTCTTTGCGTTAAATTGAGCACCTTCGCTGCCACCGTGGCACCACCGCCAAGAATATCCTTATAAACCACGCCGTATGTCCCTTTACCAATCGAATTAGTCTTAGAGAATCTGTTACTAGCTCCCAGGAGTTCTTCGCAAGAAATCCTCAAGAATTGGTGCTCGAAGGATAATGAAGGGGAGGCTTTGTTTATCGACTGCTTCTTTTTCCGGTAGAAGATACGCAGGTATAGGAGCTACCACGCATATTACTATTACTCTGGCTGAAGATGACTTGCTAGAACTGGTGATTCTCAAAGAGGAAGCTTCAGTGCTGGAACACCTCCACAGAGCTGTCTATTTCCAGAAACAAATACAGCACTTGCATTAAGAAAATTCCACCCTTCGGAGCTTGTCCTTCTAAGTCATTGAAGGACAAATTCAGGTACTTGAGCAGTGAAAGCTCAACGAGAAAGCTCGGGATTGGACCAGAAAAATTATTATTGGAAAGATCCAGCTCTTCTAGACCCCATAATGGACATAAAGCCTGGGGGATTTGACCATGAAAAGAATTAACTTCTAAGTGAAGCCGCTCCAATCTCAAGCATCCACTCTTGGAGGCTAGAATTAAGCTCGTAAATCTATAGTAAGACACATCTAACACTTTGAGATTTATTATAGAGCGAACTCGCCATGGAAGAGGTCCACTTAAGTTATTATGTGCTAAGCTGAAGAAGATCGACAAGGAAGAAAGCCGCATGATTTTGACTGGAACCAAGCCACTTAGATTGTTGTTTGAAAGATCGAGCTCAATTAGTTGCATGCAGTTGTCAAGACTCTGCAGTATGTAGCCTTGGAAACTATTGGATTGAAGGTCGAGGACACTTAACGACGTCATGTTACGAATGGAAGACGATATCCCTCCAATAAACATGTTTCTATCCAAATAAAGTTTCTACAAGTTGTAAAGTGCTCCGATAGAATCAGGAATGCGATCGGTTAGAAGATTATTCGATAAATCCAGGACAGATAAGTTGAAGAGATTTCCGATTGCTAAAGGAATAGTTCCTCAGATCCAGTTGTCTGACGTAGCAATTAGCTTAATGATGGTGGAGAGATTGGAGATGGATGTCGGCAACAGTTACTGCCTCAAGTTTGCGTTCACCGTGAAACTTTGTATGTTGGAACAGTTAGCTAAAGAAGAAATAAAACTTAAGTTATCTTGAAACTGGTTATTAGCTAACGAAACTCGGTAAAGCCCCTCCAGCTTTCCCATATTTTTCAGTATTGGCCCATGGAAACTGTTGTGTGCAGGTAAAGCCCCTCAAGACGGGTGCCACTCGTCAACCAAGAGGGTATGGTCCCGGTGAACAAGTTATTGGTGGCTCCAAAGAGAGAGAGAGAGAGAGAGAGAAGGAAGAGTGGTGCCGATATCAGAAGGAAAGCTTTCTCGCGACTAGTTCCAACCAACATTGAAGTAAATGAATCCGGAGAGGTTAGAAATCCCTGCTGGAATCTCGCCGATCAGTTTTTTGAATGATAGTTGGGAGAACATCAACCTCTTGAATTTGGACAATCCCTCCGGTGTTTCTCCGTGCAAAGTATTTTCTAACAAGGAAAGTTCTTGTAGCATGGTGAGGTTTCCGATCGAAGGAGGAATAGGACCTACAAGACTGTTCCTACTTAAGCCCAAGATTTTAAGCCTTTGTAAAGAACCAAGATTGGAATGAATTCCACCCATAAATTGGTTATCTATGAGATTTAGAGTCTCGAGGTTCGAGCAGTGGGAAAGGTTGGATGGTATTGGCCCATCAGATGAGTTACTAAGAATAAGAAGACGAAGATGAAGCAAGTTGCCTGTCTGTAGTGGGATTTCGCCATGAAAACTATGGTTCTGTAAAATCATGACCCTTAGGAAAGAGAGGTTGTTACCTATATGAGGAGATAAAAAGCCTACTAAGCCTTGTGATCTCAGAACTAGGGACATGGCCCTCTCAGGATGCCTTTTGCTACACAAGACTCCTTGCCACTCACAATGGTTGATAAAATCATTCCAAGATTTCAAGACTCCAAATGGGTCTTCGTGTATCGTGTTTCTAAATGACGCTAATGCAAGCCGATCTGTGTGGTTTTACGAGCAAGCACCGTGGGTTGTGATTGAGCTCTACCACCACAAGAGGGCAGAGTTGAGAATAAGGAACAATTGTCTTTCCATCTCCTCCAATGACCCACTTTTAGTTTTAGCTGCATTTAATACCACGATCCAGTTCACAATGGAAAATAAGGTAAGCTCATCCCAGAGAAAATGACACTTTTGATACCAAAAGTTGTGTAGAGAGATTACTTTGGTGCCAAAAATTTCAATTGAATCACTTTAATACCAAATCGAAGACAAAACGATCACTTTAGTGCCAAATTGGAGACAAAAGGATCACTTTGGTCCCTCCGGCAAAATTTCTGGCCAAAAGTACCACGTGTCATTAATAATTAATTTTTTAATGTAAAATGACGTTTAAAAAAATAAGTCCATGTGGGTTGCCAAGTGGACTTTTACATTTTAAAATAAATTAAAATAAATCAAATTCAATTTTAAAAATTAGTTAAAATTTAAATTGTTTAAAATAAAAACTTCATAAAAAATATAATTAAAAATAAGCTTAAAATTTAAAAAAACCTTAAAAAAATTTAAAAAAGGAAAAAAGTTTAGAACCAAGAAGCCTCGCCGCCGCCCCCCCCCCCCCACTGGCCATGCCCCCCCACTGTCGGCCATTGTCGGTGATGGTGGGAGCAGCGGCAGCGAGAGTTATAATAAGCCCTTGTAGCTTGATTTGCGATCCCCCCCCCCCCCTCGAAATTTTTCGCTTTTTAAAAATTATTTTAAATAAAATATTAAATTAAAAAATGCCACTGTGGACCTCCAGTGAGTCACGTCAATGTCATATATTACTTAAGAAAGTGCCATGTTGGATTTCTTGCAAGTTAGCACTTAAGTGATCTTTTTTCAAAAAATTTGATACTAAAGTAATCTAACAGACCTTACCCAAAAAAAAAAAGTAATCTAACAGAAATTTTTGGTACTAAAGTGATCTCCATACATAACTTTTTACACTAAAAATATCTTTATCCCAATCA
This sequence comes from Psidium friedrichsthalianum, assembly GCA_019149425.1. NCBI lineage: Eukaryota > Viridiplantae > Streptophyta > Magnoliopsida > Myrtales > Myrtaceae > Psidium > Psidium friedrichsthalianum. The sequence continues at coordinate 9,719 of JAGVVM010006361.1, forward strand.
TCTGAACTTTCTTTGGTCCTCCTTTTATCCTCTATCTTGAAATATGTGTACATACTATTGGGTTATCAAAGAGGACCCTTGCAAGCAATCCTGGCCGCCAATGCAACCAATATGTTTTTTTTTTAACATTCTGAAGCAGATAGAAAAAGTTGAGAGATAGTTTAGAAAAATTATTATTAACATAGTTCTTTTATAAATGTAATTGATGTAGCTTTAAATAATGTGACTAAGTTCATTATAAAGGTGGGTAATCACAAAATGGATAGGGGTCATCAAATAATTTACTAATAATTAACATACACCTTCTTATGTAATATGAGGATGGATCATATGGATATTACAAGGCTTAAGTACACCACAAGTGGCATAAGTTGTGTATAGCACTCAGTTTAGTGCCAAAACTTTCTAAAAGATCACTTAAGTACCAAAATCAGAGAAAATAGATTACTTAAGTGCCAAAATCGAAGAAAATAATCACTTAGGTGCCAAATGAAATATGTGGCTTCAGTATTTAAATTTATTATTTGACGTGGCATATATTTTTGTAAAATTCTAGCTAGTGAGCTTTCATGTAGACTTTTAAAATAAAAGTTAATTAAATAATAAATTAAATTAAAAAATTAGTTGAAATCTTAAAAAAAAACTTGTGGGGTTTCATTCAGGCAATGAGGCTGTATAGCTCTTGTAGGTAAGGGTGGAGATTGGCTGGCGAGGATCATCGAGCCTTGGTTAGTGGTGAGGCAACTCTTGCCAGCCAACCCCCACCCTTGTTGCCTAAATGAAACCCCCACCCTCTTTTTTTTGGCTTTTTTTTTTAATTTTTAGTTTAATCCAACGTGGAAGTTCATGTGTAATTCCGGCGAGCTATGTCGGCTTCGATATTAATAAAAAAAAATGAATCCCAGATTGAAATCGACACTTAAATGAGTGTTTTTTGAAAAAATTGACACTTGAGTGATCATTTTGAAAGTTTTGATGCTAAAGTGAATGCCGTACATAACTTTAGGCACTTTTATCATACTTAAGTCGATATCGTAAGATAAAAAAGAAGGAATGCCACTGGCTTAGACGATTTTAGTTGTATCTAGATCATGTAGACCCTTGCAAAAATTAGCAACCAAAGTGGAGAACTATGGTGCACTAGATTGACATGAATTTAGTGTTTAAGGACTATTTGGTAATGTTCCTATTTCAAAAGTTTGATCTGATTT
>JAGVVM010006362.1:0-13525 GCA_019149425.1 Psidium friedrichsthalianum
TTTTTTTTTACCCTGTCCTCCTTCCCCCAAGCAGAACTTTCGCACCGGACGGACAGCCTCCCCCCCTACTCCCATTTTTTTCTCAATGGCGGCCTATAAATTCGTAGATCCAAGACAATCAGCAACAGTTGTGTCTTCAATTCCACAAATGTTCAAAACATCAGCCAGACACTTTTAGCCTTTGTCGCCCGAAAACATTTAGCCTTTCCACTACTAACCTTCCTAACCATTCAAATGAACTTTGCTAGACATTTATATAAGTCGAAGCTTTTATATACCACCCTTCACTAGTTTTGTCTTTTTGTTCCTCTGTTGTGCTACTAATTTGACCAAAACAGAGGCCACCGAATGACCGTATGATTGACCAAAAAAAATTTTTTGACCATATGAACTTCTCACAATGGTGCAAAGACGCAAAGCATCAGCATGTAAACTTGTCAAACATGTGAACTTACCTGAAGTTCAGAGATCAAGTGTAAACCATCATATGCCCAATCTTTGCACCATAAGGAAAAACAAGACTGCTGAATGCAGAAAAGTCCACATAGATAGAGAAAACAGAAAAGAAATAACATGATGGATGCAAGAAGATACCAACTGTTGCCAAAAACTAACAAGTTCAATAATCAAAAAGCACCGGATAGATTACATGCTAGAGCCTGATACTGACACAGCAGCAATCCTTGTACATGAGACAACCGGGCCTAACACTGAGTCTAAAATATATATAAATCAAAGAAGAATCAATCAACCTTCAATTAACCTAAACTATCGGATCATACTGAAACGAAAGAACACCGCAAGGAAGGTAAACAGAGATTCACGTATAATACAGCTCAGAAACATATATGCACTGGCATCGACTATAAAGCTGAATCGATATGTTCATAAATCTGCTAACCAGTGAGAATGAGAAATTCAGACTGCGCGTCACACACTCCTAGAGAGAGGATGACAATTTGGGGAATTTCTTGGGGGCAGCTTGTAGCAAGTGAAAACCTTACTAATTAATATAAAAGATCTTATTCAAGATAAAATATATCAAACACCAAAAAAGAGAACATAAGTAGAGTTGAAACACCACAAAAGAATATTTCCAGCAATCAGAAAGGAAAAAGGACATTTCCTTTAAGAAAAGTCTTCAACCACAAAAGAAAATTTAAAGAAAAGTCAAACGAGCAATTGCATATTAATGCCATTTGCCAGAGAATAGATAAAGCAGGAAGCTGAAACAACAGATGTAATCTGGGAAACGATGTGGACAAGTACTCATGTATACAAATTCATAAAGATGGGAAAAACAGTTGTGACGACATGCAACAAAAAGTAATCGATCACGGTGAATTCTACAAAAACAAACATAAATTGCATTAGAAATCTCATCGAATGGTAAAGGACAAATGGGCAGATTAGAGTAAATATTGGAGAATCTATTGACAAGCATTATAAAATATGTAAAGATCTTGAATCTGTTTCCTTCAGATAGGGCAATAAGATAAAGTACTTTAGAAGCAAACTTGAAATATATAAAAGTCAGGGAGCAACCATTCATGTTTACCATAAAAACTTGTATCCATTTGCGGAAAATATCCAAGGGCAAAAACGCCGTTTTCATATATTTGTTTGGGTTATTCCACAGGATAGAGATGCAACCACCACCGTATCCCAAATTCCCAGTAAGTAAACTACCTGAAGTTCTCTGAAAAAAAAAAAAAAACTACCTAATGTTCATGAATGGTTGACTCCTCTATTATTAACTTAGATGTTATCTCTGCAACTTGCTTCCTCGTCATCATCTTTGGAAAGTAACTCAGCCTATGATAGTATTAAACATATAAAAGCGATTTAAAGGAAACTGTAATTAAGGAAAGTACTATACAACTGAGTGGAGAAAGGACTCACACCTATCCTCATATACCAATTGGTAGCCTCAACTCAGAAATAAGTTGCAAGCCTGCTAGCCAGTAATCTTCCCATCTCGGTCCATGTCTACTTCCATAAATACTTTCATGTACTTTTTAACATCAGATGGCTTCATCTTTGGCCAAGGAAGCTGATTATCACTGGAAGAAGAATTACTGAAGTTCCAGGCAATGCGAATGAGGAATAACCAAGAGATGGAACCTGCTCTCATGGGTTTGAAGGCACATAGGGATGCTGAACCTGACTGCTAGAAGAAAGCATAGAGAATGACCTCTGCAAAAGCATTCAATATGTTAAAAAGTTCAAGCCAAAAGCTTAAGCTAATAGGTGGAGGGAGACCACATGAGGGACAATGGAATTTTGACCATGCACATTCACATGAAATTTTGACCATGCACATTCACGAAAAGGATAATCTTGCTCCGATGCCATGCTAGAAAGTCCAACCCAAAAGCTTAAGCTAATAGGTGGAGGGAGACCATATGAATATAAAGAACATTTAAGATCCATTGTCACCTGATTGGGACATACTTCAACATAGTGCATTGGGCCTCGCAGAAGGTTGGCTTCCAGAAACTGAAGTAACAGCAGAGGAGAGAGGTGCGCTAATAGTTGGATTAGTTAGTGCAGAAGATTCTTGTTCAGATGGACACAGTTTTGCAGAAAATAAACACCTCTGAAAAATGAATCTGAAGTCCATTTCCAGAAACAACAATTTGAGGACCAACAGGGAACCAGTAAATATTTCCAAACAAGAACACGAGGTGTACCACAATTCTTTAAGATAAGAACGCAATTTAGTCGAACACCTCGACTCAAGCCTCATAACCTCAAACACACTGTTAGGGCGCGCATGGTAACAAGAAGTGATTTCTGGCAGAGATCAACTTCAAGGAATCCGTTGGTAAAATCACTTTTGAAGTAGAAATCGTTTGGTAAATCACTTCTGGTAGACTTCACTTCTGGTTGATTTTCTACTTCTGGTGGATTTTTGGCCAATTTGAGAAGTAAAAAAAAATTACTTCTCAGCTTCAAAAATCACTTCTAGTCTTCGCAGCTGCCGCCGGTCGCGCGGTCGCGCCGCCATCGGTCGCTGACAAAGAGAACATTACCATGCGCGCTTCAAATGCATTTCTCTATCAGAAATCAACTTCTGATAGAGAAGTTGAAAAATCAACTTCTGCTTCTGGCAAGAAGTTGAAAAATCAACTTCTCTATCAGAAGTTAATTCGGTAGAGAAGTGTTACCATGCGCGCCCTTAGCTAATCAACTTATGTCCAGCAAAAAGAGAACGAAGAATTATTCTATGCTCAGCATTCCACTTGTTCAAAGCAAACTCCAACGAAAAATCACTTACATAGACTTTGAATAAACAGAGGACTATAAGCTCAAAAGAAAGGAAAGGAAAAAACATCCTGCGCATTTCTCTCTGATAAAGAAACCACCACAAAAATTCCACGCTTGTCAGTGAGCAAAGGAAAAAAGCAGCATGCGACTTAGGCTAGCTGAGCGTGCTTCACCATCTTCTCATTCTTTTCTGCCATTCCTTGTCCAAAGGAGTCTAGAATAATGCATAGAAAGCCAAATCACCCAAAAAAGGTGATGACAATAACTAAATGGAGATGTGTATTCTGTTTATGTCATAAACAAAGATAAATATTCACATGGTAATAAAAAAAGAAAAAAGCTGCAATGTTGACATACTTGGTTTGATCTCTCAAGATGTCCCCGAACATGCCAGAATATTTAAGCACTGGGAAGATATACGGTGCAAGAGGTGCTAGACTAAATAATAGCAAGACTAAAAGGGTGGATTGCTACGTTTTTTAGGAAGAGATTTATGAGATGATTACCTGGACAATTATCTCCTTCCCATGGACAAGAATATGCCTGAGAAGCAAAAAGAATCATGTTCTGGCACACGAGAACCATAAGCAAACTTAAAAATGCCATCCCTTAGCACGCCAGTATCTGCTTGCATTATCATGGAGGCGAGCATGTTTAATCTTCAAAAACAGCTTGTAAGCTTTCTCTACATTGTTTGAAACCAATAATTTAGTATTTAGTTTGCTATAAATATGCCTGCTAGGGCAAAAACCCTTGCGCAGACACTCCTCCATGACAAGCACGGCATTTTCCAGCTGTCCTATGTTGCAGAGTCCATTGACAATGTACTCATAAACTTCCACATCAATAAATGACCAGCCTCTTGCATTTCGTCCCACATAGTCAACAGCATTCCACATTTGCCAAATCTAGAAAGCCGCATGAGTAGTAACTTGTAAGCTCTCAGAGAAACCATGCATCCAGCTTTCCTTGCCTTCTTGTAGATCATCAGTGCAGCATAAGGTGGACCATAACCACACAGAGGTTCAATAAATGAGGTTACCATCCCAGTAGTGGGAACAAGCCCTCTACTCAACATCTCATCAAACATTTCCAGAGCATCAGCCACTTTTCGAAACTTAAGAAAGGAGTTGATCAGACTTTTGTATGTATCCATATTAGGATTGCATCTTTCACTCAGCATGCTCCTATAATACTGGGTGCATGCATCAAAATCCCCAATGATTGCAAAAATTATAAATCATGGCATTGTAAACACTCAAATCAAGATCATAACCTTTCTCCTTCAATCCATCAAAAATATGGACAGCATCATCAATCTGACCGGCTCTCCCCAAACCCTGAATGAGATGTCCAAAAGTTGAACAATTGGGTGCAAATCCATCTGCTGCCATTGCCTCCAAATTCTTTTCAATGTCACCTACTCTACCCATCCTTGACCACCCACCTATGATAGTATTGTAAGTTGTCATATCAAACGGTACCTTCCCCACCACAGATTTCAAAAGTGAGTTGGCAGCACCCACATGGGAGCGTTGGCATAGCGTTTGCAAAAGCACATTTAAAGACTCTGTATCACGCTCCAATCCAAAACTCTTCCAGCTTGCCAAAAAGTTCTATTGCTTTGTTCACTCGATGAGCACGCACAAAACTGTCCATTACAATTGAAAGAGTCTCTAAGGTGGCAGTTGTACCATTTGATTTCATTTCATGCATCATCTCCTCCATAAAACCAAGTATTTCCTTCTTCCGAGTGCTTTCAAAATCACATTATAGCTATGAGTGTCCGCACTAATTGTAGGCTGTTTTAGAGCCAGTTGAAAAACATTGTCATAGCTTTGCCTCCTAAGTTCCCTCGATTCACAACTCTAGCAACAATGTCAATGTTCAAATCAGCAGGAACATTTGTCAAAGCGTATTCCACAGCAGTTTTGCTCCTCAGCTTTTGAAGAAAACCCCCCGGAATTTCTCTTCAGGGGATAAGAAGCCATGATGTTCTCTACTTCCCATCTCGTTCTTTACATAATCATCATTACACACATTGGAAACAGCATTAGGCCAACTTATCGGCAACAAATCAGAGAGTTCATTGAGAATTTTTTCTCGTCGGCAGGGTGGCGATGCTTCACTTTATAACTATTACATAATTCGTTATGGTAGCAATTTGAAGGATCACCAGACATTATACTAGAAAATGATGCTACAGAGGAAAGCAGATGTGGCATGTGAACATGCCTTCCTCCATTATAACGCACCTGAAGTACTGCAAGCTGATGAGACCAAAATTGAAATGCCATGTGAAGAGAATTTAGCTTGCAAAGCTACGCTGTGCCCTACAATGCTTTCATATGATTAAGAATTATCTTATGGGGCATCACTTGATCCATGTTGCTGTTGGGGAAAGGCCGTCTACTGAATATCCCATCCCATGTTGCTTTGCTACCATTTGCTGAAGGGGACATAAGTTATTTCTGTTGAACCTAATGAAACTTTGATTTGTCAAAACCCACAGCAACTTCACAAAAATGACAAGTTAATTTCCAACATTAAAGGACCAATATGTAGAATGATGAGCTTAGTATTCAGAAAATAAAAGTAAATGTCCACCGCAGATGAAATTGAGGTACTAAATTCATGGTATCTCGAGTTCAAATACACTTCCAAAAACAACACAAATTTGTGAAAACCACGTCAACATACAACACTAGAAAGAAGTTGAATCTTGTTGCAATCACAGTTTTCAATGGCCACCCATTAAATTCATAGATGGAAGACGAACAGCAACGGTTGGCCTTTTCAATTGCTCTAAATGTTCAAAACATCACACCAGACAACATTTAGCCATTCCACGACTAACCTTCCTAAGCATTCAAACAATCTTTGTTAGACAAGAAATATAGATCAAAGCTTCTCTATTCTAGCCTTTACATGTTTTCTCTATTTCTTCCTCTGTTTGCTACTAATTCGAGCAAAAAGGAAGCGGCAAAATGATCCAAAACGAAAACTTCACCAAGGTGCGAAGACGCAAAGCATCAGCATATAAACTTGTCAAACATGTGAACTTACCTGGAGTTCAGAGATCAAGTGTAAACCATCATATGCCCAATCTTTGCACCATAGAAACAAAACCGCCGAAAAAATTCATGAACGCAGCAAAGTTCACATAGCAAAAGAAAACGAAAAATGTGTGGGTGGGTGGGTAGGTGGGTGTGTGTGTGTGTGTGTGTGTGTGTTTTGTGTTTTTTTTTTTTTTTTTTTTTGGGGGGGGGGGGGGGGGGGGTCGGTGCACGAAAATACCAATTGTCGCCGGAACTAACAAGCTTGAAGAAGCAAAAGCACCATGATAGATTCCATCCAAGAGACCGATACTGACAAAGGCAAGGATCCTTATACAGGAGACAAAAGGACCTAACACGAGTTCCGAAAGAAGTGTAAATCAAAGATGAATTGCCATGACAGAGAAACATACATGGCGTTGAGGCTTGACCGCCGATATTCGCAGGTGAAGCTCAAGTCCCCCGATTCAGATATATAACATAGTACAAGAATACAGCACGTGAAGGACATTTATCTGATCCTAAGGCGAGAACTGCAGACCTCAGACGACCCGCCGGCGTTCGGACTTAGGAAATGTGCCGATGATTTCCGGAATTCGCCCTGATAGTCGACGGCTTCTCAAACATCTGCTGCATAGTAGTCGGTACACAAATAATTATACACGCGCTTACACGGAAGAGGAAATAGGCGCTTGTCGATTCTTGGGGAGTTTCTTCGGTGCCATAGACTGTGCTGAACGGCGATCTCCTACTTGTTGCTCGCTCGCGCTGCTCGTCTCCGCTCAGGCAGTCTTCGTCGGGGGGGTTCGTGGTGGAACGGCGAAGCGGCGATCTTGACGGCGTGGTAGTGGTGGCGGGACGGCGTCCTCTTGGGGAGAGGGAGAGGGATTTCAGTGGGCGTGAATGCGAGAATCGAGGGCATTAGATGGACTGAGGCTGCCGGGCTGGGGTGTCAACGGGTCGGATCGGGTCGGGTCGGTTTTTGGGTTTTTTTTTGGGGGGAGGGGGGGGGTGGGTTTTGAGGTTTTGGGTTTTGGCGTTTTTCCTTTTTATTCAAGGCTTCGTTTGTAAGATGAATAATTCTCAAATTGTGTTCTAATAGAATTACAAAAATATTTTTCGTTTATTTATTTTCATAAAATTATTTTAAAAAATAAATTATTTATTCTTAGTAATACAACGGTATCCTTGACATTTGATTTTTTTTGGGCAAGATCGGTCCAAACTTAAAAAAACTTTGGCCCAATGGCCTAGCTCGAGATAAGACAATCCTAGTCCCAAAGGATTATTTCCACCATCTTTGGATTCGAAGGCTTTAACGCAAATTACCGTCTTTGGTCGCTCAAACCTAGATTGAGATTGGATAGAATATACACAGCCCCACATCCAATATATTTATCCTGTGTAATTCGGATTACGGGGATAATATTTGATGAATCCAGGGAGGGGACAGAAAAATTAGATCGCCAATGCCGAAACGGCGACCAACTCCATAGTGGGGAATTGTTTAGAGGAGGAGACCATAGTGTCACGACCAACCCAAAGTCGCAAGCGATCAACGGGCAGCACGGCCAATGCAAAGGCGCGCGACCACACGTTGCTTTATTATCAATCACAAACATACAAATCAATGACCGCGCACCATGGTAAAACTTGAGATGGTGACCACAGCCGCCACCATTCTATCTCCTTTTTCCCTCTCTCCGACGATTCCAGTGTAATAATCGCTTTCATCACTCGTTTCCTTTATTCTTAATTACAACAAGGCAAATAGACATTCTATCTTCGAATGTATCTCGCTCCCTACGCGGGATTCTTGATCCAGATCACATACGAGTTATACTCGGACATACATCGTATTTCATGTTGCGTTGGATAGCGAATAAGGTGAAAACTTATCTTATTCGAAACGATGCTCGATCCACGCGACATGTCCCATGCGTGCCTTCGGACTCCATAACCCTACGCTTTCCGGGAGTGATTCCAAACGAAAGGCGTACGAACATTCGCGATCCGCGGGAGAACCTCCCGGGGCCCGGGCGGGAGACACGCAGAATATGAGTGACATGAGTGAGCGGCGGCGGCTTAAGAGCCACCATCCCACATGGCAAGTTGGGTCAAGAGCAATCATTGCCCGTCTCGTCGTTTGCAAAATCACAAATGAAAAATTGAGGCGTGCTTGTTCGAGCAGGAACCAAAAAAAATGTCAAGTACCCGCTCCCTATATGAATTCCTGGTGGGGTTTATAGCATTGTTGGCACGAATTAGATTCCTCGACAAATACCTTTCGCCAATGTCGTTTTATGATTTTTATTAGAGGATATAGGTTCTATGGCGACTCGAGTAGGAAATATCGCAAGCGAACGAGGGAATGCATAACTTTACTTCGGACAAAAACCGTACGTACACAAACCGTGCTTGAATTTAATCGACGACAAAGCTTAAGAAATACAGCTACTCGAATAGAAATGAACCCACATAAATTATGTCGAAATTTGATCGACGACAAAGTTTGAGGACGCAAGGATGCAACGCCAAAATTTAATTGCCGATAGAACACCCAGAATAAATATACAAAGCCGAATTTAATCGACGGCTCAAGTCTGGAGACTAAAATTACTGGGCAAGATAATATAGATAACAGAAAATAAGAAGCTGGCTATTAAAACCTACAATCTAGACGTTGAGTAATTTCGTAATTGGCCCGTATGTAGTTTTCTGTTTTAAGTGTTTTTTAAAATTTTTACTAAAAGTGTTTTTTAAAAGTGTTTTTTTTTGTAAAGAAATTTTTACTAAAAATGTTAAACATGGAGAAAAGTAAAAAAAAAAAAAAAGTCTTGAACGTGTTAGATTTGCAGCAAGTCAATTGTAAACCTTTTTTTTAATTGGTACTAATTGAGTTCCTCCAGTCCAATGGCCGAAAATCACTGAAGTGAATGTTGATGTCTTATGTGGCACAATCGACACTGACGTGAATATTTTTAATAATAATTTCGTGAATTTTTCACTTTTTTTATTTGTTTCTTTTTTCTTTTCTTTTTTGGCAAGGGCTGCCCGTCAACCCTAACCGGCCATAGTGAGGGTATCGCAACCCTCACCAAATCTTGGCGATTAAAGCTTGGCGAGGGCTACCATACACTCGTCGGCCAAGCGAGAGCACATGGCCTCTCGCCCAAATCTTGTGAGGACGGAGTGGCGTCGCCGGCCCCAGGCAAGAGCAAGGCCCGTGACGCCCTTCGACCAGATCTAGCAAGGGCAGGGACCGACGGCCGCTCCGCCCTTCAACCCGACTAGCAAGGGTAGGGACATCCTCACCTATGGCCAGCTAAAATTGAAAATTGTAGGGGCTGATCACAGAACTTGAGACCTTATGATAACACATGGTTAAGTTTTTTTAGAAATACTTACATAATTGATTTAGCAGTGGAATGCTTTGGTAAATTTATAACATTTGCAACATGTTTATAGCGTAAATAAAATATGCATATGTCTCGTACGACAAGTGACTAGCTTAGGCATTAAATTTAATTTAATATGGCCTGATTAGGTGAAGATTAGAAGTTAGAGCAATTATGTAATTCTAGAATCTGAAATTATAGGATTAGTTTTAAGTTTGATGATAACGGTGAAGGCGGAACTTACATACGAAATGAAATCGCTTACTTCAAATTATAGAAGAACTTGTTGTCTAAGTAAAATTCGTTTCAACGTTTTTTGAATCTGCAAAAAGTGCTCTGTTAAACTATGACGACATGGAGAAAAGAGGGTGGATGTTTATTATATATTCAAATGCATGTAATTATTCGATTGCCAATACTTACGCGAGAAACTATCAATAGATTAGTGTGTTATTATTTGCAATTGTGCTTATCGAAACACATGTGATGAATTGTCATATCCTCGCTAATGTGGAGAACACCCGTGATGGATGTGTTGAGACGACGTCGGATCGGTTCATGATTCCATCCCCCATGCATTGGTGGCATCATTGTCTCATTAATCGACATGAGTCCTGACTAGACACAAGTAGGGCCAGATACAACTGTGTATATCGATGAGTTATCATCTGCTAGTTGGGCATCGTGAAAGAATGTGCCACATGCTTGCATTTGAATGCATGCTTTATAGCATGTCGATGAGTTACTTTCATTTGCATCTGTTAATGCATGTACCCGCTTTCGTTTTGAATACGGGTCTTGTGATATGACGCGGAAACTAATCAAGATCTTGTAAATTAAGCCAATGCGAAAAGCTCAGAGGAATAGCGATGAATGATAAAGGACACCGGAGATTACGTTGTTCAGTCCGAAAATCGGTACCTACATCTACGGTGAAAGCCAGCAAGAACAATCCACTATAATCGGAGAATCGAAATTATAATCGTTCAATACGCTCGTGTTTTTTACACCTAGATTATGCCCGAATCCAAAGTGTTTACACATAGAATAACTCTCAATTGGTTATAAAACTCACGAAGCACAAATCTCACCTGCGTCCGAAGCTCTTCGTGCGGCCGAACAAAGAACTCTTCGATTAAGTTCTCTGTAGGCTCTTTCTTGTGCAGCTTCAGTCAAGAGCTTACTGTGCGGCTCCTCGTCTTCTTCCTTTTATATGTAGCTACTACAAGCTATCAGATAAAAGCAAAACCTTAGCTTTTATTATCTTTCCTTATAATTGCTCTCTTGGCCCCAAGATAAAAATCTGAATTGAAGAAGATATGTGAGCCCTCTCTTCCTGTGTTCCGCCAAAAGAAGTCCTTGTATAGTGTACAGCACATGGGAGTTCACGATGTCAACGTGGTCAATCTTGGATCCTCACAAGATTTTCTTTTTCTTTAACAAACCGATTTGTATCTGCAAAACAATTTAAACTCGAGACATAAATTCAACAATTCTCCACCTTGGCTCGATATTTGAAATCAAGTTAATAGTGTTCATCATTTATGCTACTCTCCCAACGCTCTGAAGGGTGCTCACTTTCTACAGACGCCAATTGTGCTCAAGCAAAACTTGAGTTTCGCCAAAGGAACAAGCTTAGTTATCATGTCCACCAGGTTCTCTATTGTAGCAATCCTTTTCACAACAATCTTACCTTTCGCTAACATATCTCGAATGAAGTGATACATGATGTCAATATGCTTCAACTGCTCATGATAAATCGGATTATATGCCAGATAAATTGCACTTTAGTTGTCATGGTGTATATCAACACTTTTTTGTTCTAACCCAAAGTTCAAGAGCAAATATTTTTAACCATATCGCCGCTTTAGCTATAAAGGTAAGTGCCATGTACTCTACCTTGGTCAACAACAAGGCAACGTGGTATTGTAAGGACACCTTCTAACTAACTACATTACATGCAAGCGTAAACACATACCTTGCTAAAGACCTCCACTCATCCAAGTCACTTGCATGATCAGAATCCACATAACCTGTGGTCTCACTAATATTACTGTCCCTGTAGTATACTATACTAACATCTGTTATCCCCTTTAAATATTTAAGGATCCACTTCACTACTTCCCAAATGAATTTTACCAGGAAATATTAGGCTTAGTGCATACCATAGCATATATAATACTAACTACTGCATTAGAATAAGGAACACGAGACATATGCTCCTTCTCTTCCTCAGTCTGCAATGATAAACTTAACTGAAAGTTTAAAGCGCTTCATTATTGGCGTACTCACAAACTTTACTGAATACATATTAAAATGCGCAACAATCTTCTCAATATATTTCTTTTAAGACAGACGTAATACTTCTGTAGTCCTATCACGCAAAATCTCCATACCCAAAAATTTCTTTGTAGCACCTAAATCTTTCATCTCAAATTCAGCACTCAATTGCCTTTTCAGCACATCAATATCAAATATATTCTTAGCTACTATCAACATATCATCCACATATAACAACATATATATCAAAAACCCCATATCCAATCTTCTAAAGTAAACACAACCATCTATCCGACTTTTCGAATAGTTCTAACTAGCCATGAAAGTATCAAAACGCTTATATCACTGTCTAGGAGACTGTTTCAACCTATATAAATATTTCTTTAACAAGCAAACATTGTCTTTCTTACCCAAATAGCAAATCCCTTTAGCTGTTTCATGTAAATTTGTTCTTCCAACTCACCATAAAGAAACGCCATTTTTCACATCAAGCTGCTCCAACTCGAAATCCTGTACAGTAACTAAGATAAGTAAAACACGAATAAAAATATGTTTTACCACAGAAGAGAACACCCCATTGTAGTTAATGCCCTCCTTCTGTGTATATATCTTCACAATTAGTCTCGCCTTATACCTCGCTGCCTCGACACTAAAAATGCCCTCTTTCCATTTGTAGACCCATTTACTTTCAATAAACTTTTAGATCTTGAGTACTTTTACTAGCTCCCATGTCTGATTTCAAAGGAGTGATTCCATCTTTTTACTCATAACCCCAAGTCATTATGACAACTCATAACTAGCCGTCGCCTCTAAATAAGACGGAGGCTCATCTATCTCCACCTCGTCACTTATAGTCAAAGCATAAGCAATATCTGTATAAGCATAACGTACTGGTGGTTTAATCTGCCTTCGTTGTGTGCCTGCAACTATACTATGTTGCGACTCTATTGGTTCATCTATATCACGAACTTCAGGAACTGTCTAAACTCTACCTCCGAGGTCTCCGAAGTCTCCACCTTGAACTCTACCTCGCTATTGACGCCATGATCTGTCTAATCTATTGGTAATGTCTCAAGACTCCTCTGTCGAAGTATTGCAGTCTCATCAAAGATCACGTCTCTTCTAATTGAAAAACTGGGTAATTTGGGATTAGTGCACCACAGTCAGTATTTCACCTAATGTGCTTCCTAGAAATTTGCACTTTTTCGACTTCAGTTCAAGCTTACCATCACTTGCATAACCATAAGCAAGACATCCGAATACATGTAATCTAGAGTATCAACAGGTTTACTCGACCATACTTTCTCTAGAGTCTTTTATTTTATAATAGATGATGGAGATCGATTCATCAGGTAATATGTGTCGGCACCTAAATTTTGACTACCCTTTTTTGTTAATTTTTGCATAAAAAAATTAGGGACTAATCTTAATTCCTGCCTAAAATATTTAAATCATTTTCATATAGTTTCTCATATGGGATAGTTTATTTTAGCATTAATGGCATTGCATTTGCATATTTTT